>CASHTH010001635.1:0-29912 GCA_030341885.1 Geodia barretti
GCAGCGCGTCTCGATCAGCGCGAGCGCCTCCAGGCCGTCGCCGGCCTGTCCGGCAATCTCCACCGCGGCGATCCGATCGAGCTGGAAGCAGAGCTCCTGCCGGGCCGGCTGCTCGTCGTCGACCACCAGCGTGCGCAGCGCCATCACTTCCCGGCCGCCTGCATCGCTGCCGGCCGCGGCACGTCGACCAGCGGGATCCGAATCCGGGCGCAGGTCCCCTTGCCGGGTTTGGGTGCTTTCGAAGCGGAGATGGTAATTCTCGCCGTATATCACCCGCAGGCGTTCGTCGACGTTGCGCAGGCCGATGCCGCTGTTGCCGCCGTCGCCGGAAGGCGCTCGACGCTGCCATGCCGGTCAGCCAGTTGTCGGCACACTCGATGACTCGCGGCTCCGCGTCGCCGCTGCGGATCGTGTAACGCGCCGCCGTGCCGCCGACCTTGCGGGCGAGCCCGTGCTTTATCGAGTTCTCGACGAGCGGTTGCAGCAGCATGCTGGGCATGAGCAGCTCGAGACTGTCGTCGCTGATTTCCTTCTCGACCGCCAGCGTCGGTCCGAAACGCGCCGTTTCGATGTCGAGATACTCGTCGATGGACGCCAGCTCCTCGCGCAGCGTGACGAACTGCTCGCGGCTCCGCAGCAACGCCGCAAGCATCGCGCGACCGCTGTCAGGATGTCAGGTCCGGGCCGGTATCCGATCATGCGACCGGATCCGACGAGAGCCGATCAGACGAGGTCAGGACGTTGAACAGAAGTGCGCGTTGATTGTCGGGTTGGACATGCTGCCTCGTGCGGGCTGTCCATGCATACAGTTGCTCCTGCTTGCTCTGCAGCGGTGCTCGATGCGCGCCGTGTTCCAGATCTTGATCGGGATCGTGACGCACATCACGGTGGACGCGACCACCACCACCGCCACCAGACGTTCGGCGGCTGCATGTGGAACAGATGGTCGCCGAACCGCAGCCCGAGTCCCAGGCGTAGCAGCTCCAGGCCGACCGGCGCCGGCAGCAGCACCACGAGCCAGTCGATGCGCAGCGTCGCTGACCATCATCTGCCAGGCGCGTGCGAGTGCAGGATCAGCGAAGAACAATGGGAGGACAGAGCTCCAGATCGCCTCCTTGGGGCAGATCTCGCGCAGGCCGCCGCCGCTGAATCCACACCCCACGGCAAACGGCAGGGCGATGAACTCTCCGGCAATGAGCGCCGGCGCGCCGACCAGCACGCCGACGATGGCGCCGGCATAGGGCCCGGCAATCAGGCCGGTCAGGAACGGTCCGGCCAGTGAAAGGTCGCTGGCGTTGTAGTTGAGCAGCAGGCGGGCGGTGACGCCGCCGCACCGGGGGAGGCCGAACGCCGCGGCGAACACCAGACGCTCGCGCCAGGCGCGCTGCTCCGTGAGCAGATCCGGCGGAACTGCCGGAAGCGGACCAGCATCGTGGCCAGCACGGCCACGACGGCCACCTTGACCACGAGCGTCGTAAGCAGGAACTGTGACGCTGGAAGAAACTTCACGTCGACCGGCACGTAACAGCGACCACTATACCCGTTTCTTGCGGTGCGCGGCGGGACAGGATATAGTCCGGGGCTGGTACGGAGTACCATATCACTTGATAATCTCTGTTCAATCAGGCCTGCTCGGGACGAGATAGTGCTTTTCGGTGTCGTCGCCACGGACGCGGCGACCCGCGCGCTGTCCGTCACTGCCGTCGAGAACGAATTCGTCGAGCGTGTCTACACGGACATTTCCTGGTGGTACGACCTGTTCTTCGGGCCGACGCTGCACGCCGGACGGCTCGAGGCGATCGGCAGCCTGCCGATCCGTCCGGGTGACCGCATCCTCGAAGTAGCGTAGGCACGGGCATCAACGCCTGCCTGTACCCCCGGGACTGCCGGGTGACCGGCATCGACTTCTCGGCCGCCATGCTGGCCAAGGCGGGTCGCCGCATCGCCGCGCAAGGCGTCCGCAACGTCGACCTGCAGGAGATGGACGCGGCCGACCTGGAGTTCGAGGACGACTCGTTCGATCTCGTTTACGCCCCGTACGTCATCAGCGTTGTCCCGGACCCGGTGCAGGTCACCCGCGAGATGCACCGCGTGTGCCGCCCCGGCGGTCATGTGGTGGTTCTCAACCACTTCCGCAGCGAGAACCGGCTGATGGCGTGGGCCGAGCGCATCCTGTCGCCCCTGACGGTGCACATCGGCTTCAAGGCCGATGTCGATCTGCCGGCTTTTCTGCTCCAGACCGGGTTCGAGCCGGTGTCGATCGAGAAGGTCAACATCCCCCGCATCTGGTCCCTGGTCACGTTCCGCAAGGAAGGTCCGCCCGCGTAGCGCGGCCGGGACGAGGCGCCGTGCACGAGCGCGAATTCTTCGACGAACGGCCGGAGACGAAGACCGCCAGCTATTCCTGCCCGCGTTGCCGCTTCCGGGGGGATTACCAGGTGCGCTGGATCCGGCGCACCCGCAAGAACCGCCTGCCCCGCGGCGCGGGCGCGCGCGACCGCGCAATGTTCGACAAGCTACGCAACTACCTCGTGCGCGTGGACGACATGGTCGTCTGCGGCAAGTGCCGCCGCCGGTTCGAGATTCCGTCCCACCAGAACCTCGCGTTCTTCTAGTTCCACTCGGGGCTGCGCCCCGAACCCCCGGCGGCCGCTAGCGGGGACGGCTTTATCAACTCGGGGCTGCGCCCCGAACCCCCGGCGGCCGCTAGCGGGGACCCCATAGCCCCGCGCCGCGGCCGCCGAGCCGCGCCGTGCGCGGCTTGGGGACGATTGCTTGCGTGCTCGTCGTCCCCTTCCATATTCAACCGTGCTACACCCCTGGCCGCCGGCTCCCGGCCGCGGTGCGGCCATGCGCATATAATCGGGCGATATGCTGCAGGCCATACCGCGCGACCGGGCCGGCTCGCGCAGCCGGCAGCGCGGGGCGGCTGCCGGATTGCCGGCCGCCGTGCTCGCCACGGTTCTCCTCGCGTCCGGCTCGGCGCCCTTGCGAGCGCAGGATACGGGGACATACACCGCGGAGCTGCAATTCCATCAGGAAACCACCCGCGCCCTGGCCCGCGGCCAGCTTGACGCGGCCGAAGCGCTGGCCGCCGCGCGCGCCGCGGACGACCCCGCCGCCGCCGCGGTACGGGCCGCCGTGGAGGTGCGCCGCGGGCAGTACGCCGCGGCCGAGACGCTCCTTGCGCCGGTCGCCCAGGCCGCCCCGGAGAGTGCCGCCGCGCTGGAGATGGGGCTGTTGCTGCAGCGGGTCGGCCGCGCGCGGGAGGCGGCAACGTATCTGGACGCCGTGGCCGCGTACGGTGCGCAGTCCCGGCGGCCGGTCGACAAGTACCGCGGCGGTCTCGCGGAGCGCGCGCTGGGGCGGTTCCGGCAGGCGAACGGCATGTTGCGCGCCGCGGCGCTCGCGGCGCCCGAGGATCCCGCCATCCAGACCGCGTGGGGCGACCTGTTCCTAGAGAAGTACAACCGGGCCGACGCGGTCCCAGTCATACACGGACGCGCTGAAGCTGGATGAGGAGTGGGCGCCGGCCCATCTCGGCCTGGCGCAGGCCCTCGCCGATGAGAACCCGCCCGTCGCGCGCAGCTCCGTCGACCGCGCGCTGGAAATCGACCCCGACAACATCGGCGCGCACCTGTTCATCGCCGCCCAGGAACTGGGCGACCGCAACGACGACGCGGCGCGCGAGGCGCTCGACGAGGCGCTGCGGATCAACCCGGGGAGTCTGGAGTCGCGTGCGCTCTCGGCCGCGATGGCGTATCTGGACGACCGCATCCCTGAATTCGAGGCGGAGGTGGCGCGCGCGCTGGAGATCAACCCGGCGTACGGCGAGATCTACCGCATCGCCGGCAGCCAGGCCGCCCTGGCGTACCGCTTCGACGAGGCGGTGACGCTGGTGCGCCGGGCGATTGAAATCGATCCCGGCAACAGCCGGGCGCACGCGGAGCTCGGCATGCACCTGCTGCGCACCGGCGACGAGCCGGCGGCGCGGGCCGCGCTGGAGCGGTCGTTCGCCGACGACCCGTTCGACGTCATCACCTACAACCTGCTGGAGATGATGGACACGCTCGACGAGTTCGAGACGTTCGAGCGGGGGGATCTGATAGTGCGCCTCCACCCGTCCGAGGCGCCGATCCTGAAGGAGTACGTGCTGTCGCTCGCGCAGGAGGCGCTCGACACCCTGGCGGCGCTGTACGACGTCGAGATCCAGGGGCCAATCCTGATCGAGGTGTTTCCGCGGCACGACGACTTCGCCGTGCGCAACCTGGGGTTGCCCGGGATGATCGGCGCGCTCGGCGCCTGCTTCGGGCGGGTGGTCACGATGGATTCGCCGCGCGCCCGCCCGCCGGGCGACTTCAACTGGCGCGCCACGCTGTGGCACGAGATCGCCCACGTCGTCACGCTGCAGATGTCGGCGCAGCGCTTGCCGCGGTGGCTGTCGGAGGGCGTGTCGGTCTACGAGGAGCAGCGCGCCCGCCCGGCGTGGGGCCGCGACCAGGCCATGTCGTTCGCCCGGGCGCTCAACGACGACGCCGTGCTGTCGCTGCGCGACCTCAACGGCGGGTTCTCGGACCCGCGGACCATCTCGCTGGCGTATTTTCAGGCGTCGATCCTGGTGGCGCATATCGTGGACCGCTACGGTGAGCCGGTGCTGCACGACCTGATTACCTCGTACGGGCGCGGCCTCGACACCGAGGAGGCGCTCGTGAGCATCGGTTTCGACTTCGACACGCTGCAGGCCAGCTTCGACGAGTCCGTGGCTGAGCGTTTCGGTGCGCTGCAGGAGGCGCTCCGGCCCGTGGCGCCGGAGGCGCCGGAAGCGCCGGCGGATCCGGCCGCGGCGCCTCCGGCGGAGCCGGATCCGGCGGCCCAGCTCGACGCCCTGCGCCGCCTGGCGGAGGAGCACCCGGACCGGTTCGAGATCCAGTTCGCGCTCGGACGGGCGCTGCGCGAGGCGGGCGAGATGGACGCTGCGCTTGCCGCGCTCGAACGGGCGGTCATGCTGGCGCCGATGATGACGGGCATCGACAGCCCGCGTGGGCTCATCGCCGCGATTGCCGAGTCGCAGGGGGATCGCGACCGCGCGCTGCGGGAGCTGGAGTTGCTGCTCGAAATTGACGAGACCTCGCTCGAAGCCGCCCGCCAGCTTGCCGCGCTGGCGGAGGAAGCGGGCGACGAGCGCCGCATGAACCTTGCCTACGACCGCCTGATCGGCATCGATCCGTTTGATCCGGTGCCCCACGTGGCCATCGGTCGGATGGCGCTGGCGCGCGGCGCGGCGGACGCCGCGGCGCTGGAGTTCACCGTGGCGCTGGAGGCGGGGACGGTCGACCGTGTGTCGGCCTGGTGCAATCTGGCGGAGAGCCACCTGCTGGGCGGCCGCTTCGACGAGGCCAAGCGCGCCGCGCTGGCCGCACTGGAGATGGCGCCGACCTACGAGCGCGCGCAGGAACTGCTGCTGCGCGTGGTCGAGGAGGCGCCGTGAAAGCTGCCGGCCTGCGGCCGGTGCGTCTCCCGGCACGGTTTGCGTTCATCGCTGCCGCCGGCCTGCTGCTCGCCGTTGCGGCGCCGGCAGTCGCTACTCAGGTGGTCGGTCCGGGCCTCGACGGGCTCGAGTGGACGTTCGTCCGGATCCGCTACAGCTCGGAGGCCGAGCGGCTGGAGCAGTTCCGCCGCCGTTACTGGAGCGAGCCGTGGGCCATTGACGGACCGGCCGCCGAGCAGAACCTGTCCCGCCGCATGGAGCGCGTCACCTCCGTCAAGGTCAACGATCCGCTCATCATGGAGCTGTCCGACCGGCGGCTGTGGGCGTATCCATGGATCTACTTCGTCGAGCCGGCCAACATGGAGCTGTCGGAGGAGGAGGCCGGGATACTGCGCGAGTTCCTGTTGCGCGGCGGCACCGCCACCTTCGACGATTTCCACGGCCCGCTCGAATGGGAGCTGTTCGAGCAGCAGCTGCGGCGGGTGTTTCCCGACCGGGCGCTGATCGAGCTGCCATCCGACCATCCGGTGTTCAGCTGCTTCTACGTGTTGCCGGAGTATCCGCAGATACCCGGACTCGGGTCCTTCTTCGGCGGCGTGATGTGGGAGAAGGGCGGCTACCGGGCGCAGCTGCACGGCATCCTGGACGACAACGGCCGGGCGATGGTGCTGGCCAACTTCAATACCGACATGGGCGACGGCTGGGAGTGGTCGAACGCGAGGAGTATCCGGGCTACGTGGAGCACACGGGCCGGGCGTACCGCATGATCATCAACGAGATCGTGTATGCGCTCGCCCATTGAGACGGACGCCGCCAGGGCAAACGGATGAACGTGACGGATACGGAGCAGGCCGCGGCGCGCGTGAGGGACGGACGGGAACGGATCCTGACGGAGCTGCACAAGGTCATCGTCGGCCAGGACGAGGTGCTCGACCTGGTCCTGATCGCGCTGTTCACCGGCGGTCACTGCCTGATCACCGGCGTACCGGGTCTGGCCAAGACGCTGCTGGTCAAGACGCTCGCGCGCGTGCTCCACCTGACGTTCAAGCGGATTCAGTTCACGCCCGACCTGATGCCGGCCGACATCACGGGCACCGAGGTGCTCGAGGAGAGCGACGGCCACCGGGCGCTGCGGTTCGTCAAGGGGCCGGTCTTCGCCCAGATCATCCTGGCCGACGAGATCAACCGCACCCCGCCCAAGACGCAGTCGGCCCTGCTCGAGGCGATGCAGGAGTACCAGGTCACTGCCGCCGGCCGGAGCTACGACCTGGAACGGCCGTTCCTCGTGCTCGCGACGCAGAACCCGATCGAGCTGGAGGGGACCTACCCGCTGCCGAGGCGCAGCTCTCGCGGTTCATGTTCAACGTCGTCATGTCGTACCTGCCGGAGGACGACGAGGTGCGGGTGGTGACGACCACCACCTCGGACGAACACGGCGAGCCCGAGCGGATCCTCGACGGCGCGGACATCCTGGAGTTTCAGCGGCTGGTGCGCCAGGTGGTAGTGTCGGACGAGGTGGCGCGTTACGCCGTGCGCCTCGTGGACGCCTCGCGGCCCGGCCGCGCCAACACCCCGGAGTTCGTGGAGCGCTGGGTCCGCTGGGGCGCCGGCCTGCGCGCCTCGCAGGCGCTCATTCTGGGCGGCAAGGCGCGCGCGCTGATGCAGGGCCGCTACCACGTGTCGGTGGAGGACGTCCGCCGGCTCGCCCCGCCGACGCTGCGCCACCGGCTGGTCACCAACTTCTTCGCCGAGTCCGAGGGCATCGACGCGGAAACGGTGATCGCGCGCCTGCTGGAGACCGTGCCGGCGCCCGCCAGCGGCATGTGAGGTCGTCAGCCCGTGGCAAGACCCCACTGCATTCGAGCGGCGATGCGGCATCCGGTAGATGGGGCTGCGCCCCAAACCCCCGGCGGCTGCTTGCGGGGACCCCTTCGCCCCGCGCCGCGTCCGCCGGGCCGCGCCGTGCGCGGCTTGCTCATCACTCACATATCTTCGAATATGCTCGCTCTTCACGCCTTGCCAGCCACGCGCCTCACCGCTCTCGGTGCGACGCGGGGTCTTGCCACGGGCTGACATGGCCGCGGTGCCCCGTCCCAACGAGCTGCGCTTTCTCGACCCGACGGTTATCGCGCGCATCGGCTCCATGGAGCTGCGCGCGCGGGCGGTCGTCGAAGGGTTTCTCAGCGGGGCTGCATCGCAGCCCCGCCCAGGGCTTCAGCGTGGAGTTCTCCGAGTACCGGCAGTACATGCCGGGCGACGACACGGCGCTGATCGACTGGAAGCTGTATGCGCGCAGCGACCGGCACTACGTCAAGAAGTTCGAGGAGGAGACCAACCTGGAGTGCCACCTCCTGCTGGACGTCTCCGGGTCGATGGGCTACGGCTCGGGCGGCGTGACGAAGCAGGATACGGGACGTACCTGGCCGCCTCGATCGCGTACCTCATGAACCGCCAGCACGACGCGGTCGGCCTGCTGGCGTTCGCCGACCGGATCGTCCAGCACCTGCCCGCCAGCGGGCGCCCCGGCCATCTGCGGCGGCTGCTGCTTGCGCTGGACGCGCTGCAGGCCGAGCGCGGGTCGGACCTTTCCAAGCCGCTCGACCGGCTGGCGGAGGCGTTGTCGCGGCGGGGCATGGCGGTGCTCATCTCCGACCTGCTGGACGACCCCGCCGCGGTCATCCGCGGACTCCGGCATCTGCGCTTCCGCGGCGTCGACGTCATCGTGTTCCACCTGCTGGATCCGGCGGAGCTGACGTTTCCGTTCGAGAATGCGGCGCGCTTCCGCGACCTGGAGAGCGGTGCCGAGCTGACCGCCGTGCCGTCCGCCGTGCGCGAGCGGTACCTGCAGGAGATCCAGGATTCATCGCGCTGTACCGGCGCGAGCTGCAGCTGGCCGGCATCGACTACTGCCTCGTGGATACGTCGAAGGCGCTCGACGAGGCGCTCCTGGCCTATCTCTCAGCGCGCAGCCGGCGCTGCTGAATTACCGTGTCGTTCCTGTTTCCCGCGTTTCTGGCCGGCGCACTGGCGATTGCCATTCCGATCCTGCTGCACTTCGTGCGGCGCGAATCGGCGCCGCCGCTGGCGTTCAGCGACCTGCGATTCCTGCGCCGCGCGCAGTCGGCGGCCGTGCGCCGGCGGTGGCTGCGGGACTGGCTGCTGCTGGCGTTGCGGGTCGCGGCGCTGCTGCTGCTGGCGGCGGCGTTTGCCCGCCCGTTCTTCGATGCGACCAGGTTGGCGGGACGGCCCGTGACGGTCGTGGCGCTCGACACGTCGTTCAGCATGTCGTTTCCCGGCATGTTCGAGCGGGCCCGGGCAGCGGCGGTCGCGGCGGTCGCGGCGGCGCCGGCCGGTGATCTGGTTGGCGTCGTGACGTTCGACGACCGCGCGCGCGTCGTCGCGGAGCCGGCGCCCGGCCGCGACGCTGCCGCGGCCGCGATCGGCCGCGCGGAGGCCGGCTACGGCGCCACGCGCTACGCGGCGGCGCTGGACGCCGCGGCCGGCGTCATCGGTGCGCGCGAGGGGCGCATCGTGGTGGTCACGGATCTCCAGCAGTCCGGCTGGGACGCCGGCGCGGGCGGACTGGTGCCGGAGGGGATTGCCGTGACGGCGCAGGCCGTGGAGCCGGCCGGCGCCAATCTGGCCGTGACGGCGCTGGAGGTGACGCCGGCCGGCGCTGCCGCGGTGCTGACGAACACCGGCGGGGAGAGCCGCCGCGGCCGGGTGGAGCTGCGCGCCGGGGGCGCGGTGATCGAAGCCGAGGAGATGCCGCTCGCGCCGGGACCCACCGACATCGTCTTCGACGCCGCGCTGCCGCCCGCCGGCCTGCTGGAAGTTGCCGTGGACGATCCCGGCGGCGTGGCGGCCGACGACCGCCGCTACCACCTGCTCGGCGCCGCGGATCGTATGGAGGTGGCGCTCATCGGGTCCGCCGCCGACGCGTTCTACCTGGAGCGGGCGCTGCGCGCCGCCGCGGAGCAGGAACGCTTCGTTGTCCGGCATCTCGAGCCGGCCGCCGTCACCGCAACGGCGCTCGACGACATGGCCGCCGCGTGGCTGCTCGGCACCGCCGGGCTCGACCGGCCCGCTCGCGCACGGCTCGCCGAGCGTGTGGCCGCGGGTGCCGGCCTGCTGCTGGTGGCCGGCCCGCGCCTCGACCCGGCGCTGGCCGCCGACCTGCTCGGTTCGGGCACCGCGTTCGCGCCGCCGCCCGCGCCGACCGGTGGCGCCGTGGGGTGGTCGGTGAGCGATGCCCGGCATCCGATCTTCCGCGTGTTCGACGCGGATCCCGGTGCGCTGGGGCAGGTGCGGTTCTCGCGGACGCAGCCGGTGGAATCGACCGGGGGGCGCGTGCTCGCGGCATTCTCGGACGGGATGCCGGCGCTCGTGGAGCAGGTTTCCGGGGCGGGCCGGCTGCTGCTGTTTGCCTCGGACCTCGGCAACGAGTGGAACGACTTCCCGCGCCGGCCGGCGTTCGTGCCGTTCGTCCACGAGGTGACGCGGTATCTCGGGGCGCGCCGGGAGCAGCCGCGCAGCCGGCTCGTAGCCGACGCGCCGCCGGGCGTCGATCCGCTGCCGGGCGCGGCGGTCGCGCCGGACTCGGGCCGCTCCATCGTGCTGAATGTCGATCCTCGCGAGTCCGTTCCGGCGCGCATGACCGCCGAGGCGTTCCGGTCGCGGGTCGGACGGCGCGACGGTGCGTTGGCGGCGGGTGCGGCGCGGGACGATGCGGCAACCCGGGAGGCGGAGCAGGGCTGGTGGTGGTACGCCATCCTGGCCATGGCTGTCCTGCTGGTGGCCGAATCCTGGCTCGGCCGCGCCGTCGCGTGACAGAATTGGACTACCGGGATTCCAGAGAGTGCTTTCCGGGCTCATCGTGCCGCCAACCGCATTCGACGATCTCCTGGCGCTGTTGAAACAGGTGCGCCGCCGCTGGCAGGCGGCCCGCGTGTTGCGCGTGGCCGCCGCGGCGGCCGCCGCGGCGGCCGCCGTCCTGCTGCTGGTGCTCGCGGCCGACCGCTGGCTGCGGCCGGCCGATGCGCTGATGGTGGCCCTGCTGGCCGCGGCGCTGCTGCTGTCCGGCGCCGCCGCCGTCCGGGTTGCCTGGCGCCTGCGGCGCCTGCCGGACGACGGTCAGGTCGCGCGCTTCATCGAGGAACGTTGTCCCGCACTACAGGACCGCCTGGCGAGCGCCGCGGACGTCATCCGCGGCGGCCGGCCCTCGCCGTTCCGGGAACTGGTCGTGCGCGAATAGCCGCGCTCCACTCGCGCTGTGCATCGTCGCTCGGCGGTTTTTCCGCTCTCGTTATCTCCACCTGCCGCTAGCTCGTGACGCTGGCGGCTGCCGCTGTTCTGCTGCTGGTGCTCGCGCTGGGCAGCGGTCCGCTCGGTCGCCTTGGCAGCACTGCCTTGGCTCTTTCGCATTTTCCTCACAACGTCTCTCGCTTGTCGAGCCGGGGCACGCGCGCGTGCCGGTGGGCCGCCCGTTACGCCTGGATGCCCGGCTCGACGTCGCCGTCGGCGCGGCGCCCCGGGACTCGCTCCGTTCGTCTTCATGAATGACGGCTGCGGTTGGGCGTTGCAGTAGGCGGTCGAGATTGTTTGCCTCCGTCGTCCTTGGCTTACCGTCTCTCATTCCCGCGGTCGACGACAGCTTCGCCTACCGCGTGCGCGCCGCGTCCCTGGAGTCCGAGCGGTTCGACGTGACGGCGCTGCGCCCGCCGCGGGTGGAGCGGATCGACGTCGCGTACCGCTACCGCTCCGTGCCGCCGGCTCGGCTTGGCGTGCCGTGCTGGTCTGTGATCGCTGCGGGTATTTACAATTCCGCCTTCGTGCACGGCTGTGACCTTTCCCGTGGGATTAGCAATCCTTTTGAGCAGTTCCGCTCTCGCCCGCGCCGCCGGGGGCGGCGATTACTGGCGCGGCGGGTTCCGTCCGTCGGTTTCCCCATCCTGTCCGTCTCGTTCTAATTCTTTCCTACGAACCTTACCGGCATCTACTCTGTCTACGCCACTGATTGCGGAACCCCGCGGGCATCGACTATTTCATCCGCAGCATACGTGACATGCCGCCCGCGTTGAGATTCTGCGCCCCGGCGGCGACCGCGAGATTCACGCCTCTCGATGAGTTTATTCGGTCGTGGCGCTCTTAGGACTTCTACTGTGCTGCGCCGCTTTGAGCTGTTGTAACGGCGGTGCCCGGAAGGCCGGACCGGGTCGTCAGCCTTGCACAGGATACGGCGCGGGGGTGGGGTGGGGGGGGGGTGGGGTGGGGGGGGGGGGGGGCGCGCTCGGCGGCTCCCACAACTCTTCGCCGAGGAGCTGTCGCTGGAGCCGGGCAAGTTCGTCACCTACCACGTGCGGGCGCGCGATACCGCCGCCGTGGAGACGCGCAGCGACATCTACTTCCTCCAGGTACGCGGCCGTTCGGCCGCGAGTTCGAGGAGGCCCGCAGCCAGGACTCGACGGGGATGCCGACCGACGAGCTGGGTCGGCTCGCGGAGCTGCAGAAGCAGATTGTCGTAGCGACCTGGAAGCTGGACAGGCCGGCCGCCGGCCGAGCGGGCGCCTGAGGATCTGGAGACCGTGGCGGACGCCCAGAACGATGTGGCGCTGGCGGCCCGCGTGCTGGCGTCGCGGCTGCGGCCGCCGGCCCCGGCTGCGGACACCGGCGGCGGCGACGAAGCCCGCGAGGTACTGGCGGCGCTGGCGGCGGCGGTCGAGTCGATGACCGGCCGCGGAGGCCGGTCTGCGGGCCGGCCGGACCGGCGCGGCGATCCCGCATGAGATGGCGGCGCTCGACCACCTGCTGCGGGCGCGCGACGAGTCCAGCCGCACGCAGGTGCAGCCGCCGACGAGCCAGGGCGCGCGCGGCAGCGGCCGCGGCGCGCAGGAAGACCTGTCGGCGCTGTTCGACCGCGAGCTGCGCCGCGCTTCAGCCAGCACAACTACGAGCTCGGCCCCGGGCCGCCGGAGGCAGCCTCCGCCAGGCTCGAGAGATGATGCGCCTGCGGCCGGCGGACTGCAGGAGCTTGCAAGCCGCCAGGAGGATCTGAACCGGCAACAGCAGGCGCTGGCGGACGCCAGCGGGGATCGCCAGCCGCCGAGCGGATTCTGTGCTCGAGCGGCTGGCGCGCAGAGTCAGAGCGAGCAGCGCCGGCCAGATGGAGGAGCTGGGCCGCGAGCTGGTGCGGCCGGACCGGCAGGGCGCCGGGAGCCCGCCCGACGCGCGCGCGGCGCGCGAAGCCGCGAGACCAGATGCGGCGCGCCGCGGACGAGTTGGGCCGCGGCGACCCGTCGCAGGCGGCCGCGCGCGGCCGGCAGGCGCTCGATGGTCTGCGCGAGCTGAGGAGCAGAGTCTGGGGGACGGCGCGCCGCGCCGCGCTCGCGCGCGCGTCGGATTGGCGACCTCCAGCTGGAGGCGCAGCAGATTGCCGCGCACTCTCCGCGGCAGCTTTGCGCCTGCAGATCGGCCGGGCGCAGCCGGGGCACCGCGTGCGCAGCGCGCGGCGGCCGCCGCGCGCAGCGCAGAGCACGACCATCAGCCGACTCGCGTTCGACGCGCTGGCCGCCCGGATCGATGAGGCGCGCGGACCCCGCCGACGGCTGACGCCGAACGGCGGACCGCTGCGAGGGCGCGCGGCGCGGGCGCTGGCGGAGGAGGACGTCGCGCGGCGGATGCGCAACCTCGCGAACGAGTGGCGCCGTGCCGGCGCGGCGGAGAACGACGCGGACGACGCGGACGACGCCGCCGCGGCCGGTGGCGGCTGCCCACGGACGAGAGGAGCCGCGCGGCGCCGGCGACTCAGGACCGTGCCTGTGGGAGTCCCCGGGGCGTCTGGCTGAGGCGCTGGAACGCGTGGCCGGGGCGCTGGCCGCCGCCGTGGGGATGACGCAAACACGGCGGCGACGCGAGCAGAGCATGGAGGGCGTAGCTAGTGAGCGCCCAGGAGAAAACTGCGCTGCGGCGGCAGACTGCGAGATCGAGCGCGACACGGTGGCGCCGGCGCGCCAAGAGACGCGCAAGCCAGGCTGACCGCTCGATCCGCGGGCAGGCGGCCGCGAGCGTCGGCATCGACGGCAGCGGCTGAGCATTGGCCCGCCGCATGCCACGGCCGGACCTGGCGCCGACCTGCGTAGCAGTGGGCGCAGCACTGTGTGGTCGCGCGCTCCGGCACACGATCCCGCACGGCAGGACCTGTCCGCCTGGACGAGCCTGTACAGCGAGCTGCAGGTGCTGCTCGACGAATTCGAGGCGTCCCGCGCGCGCGCCCTTGCCGGAGACGCGGCCGGCGAGCGGCCAAGCCTCGGCGCGAACCCGTCCATGCCGGCGCCGTACCGCCGCATGGTCGACGAGTACTACCGATCGCTCGCGGAGCGGCGGCAGCATCGTTAGATGGGGCTTCGCCCCAAACCCCCGGCAAGCCCTAGCGGGGACCCCTTTGGCCCGCGCCGGGCTTGCCGGGCCGCGCCGTGCGCGGCCTCGTGCTCGCTCACATACTCTCAAACATGCTCGACGGGCTGCTAGGCTACAGCAGTGTCCCTGGCTGCTGACATTCCGCTCTGGCTTGTGGCGGTCCTGGCGTCGCGGCGGCGGTGACGGCGTATATGGCCTACGCCAGTCCGCCCGTCCCGCTGTCCCTGGCGCGCCGCGCCGGCCTGACCGGACTGCGGCTCGCGGCGCTGCTCCTGCTCCTGCTGTTGCTCCTCCGGCCGGTATCCACGGAGCCGGGCACGCACCCCGGCACGGCGGTAGCGGTGCTGCTCGACGACTCGCGGAGCATGCGGCTCGCGGACGGCCTGCCGCAGCGCCGGATCGATCGGGCGCGTCACTGGTGCGCGATACGATCGTGCCGTCGCTTGCCGGCCGTTTCGATGTGGAGGTCGTCACGCTCGACGGCAGCCCCGCGCCGGCCGCGCCGGATGCCGTGGAACCGGCGGCGCCCCGACCGATCTGGCCGCCGCGCTGCAGGCGGTGGCGGAACGCTACGAGGGACGGGATCTCGCCGGTGCTGGTGGTGGTGTCCGATGGCGGCGATACGGGCGGCGCCGGCATGGAGCGCGTCATCGACGGCAGTCTCGGTCCGGTCTACGCGGTCGGCCTGGGTCCGGCCGGCGGCTTTCCCGACCTGGAGGTCGCGGCGCTGACCGCCGGGGAGGCGGCAGTGGCCGGATCGGCCGTCGAGCTGGCCGCGGACGTGGTTGCCCGTGGCGGCGACCTCGAGCCGATTCCGGTGCGGTTGCTCGCGGGCGGCCGCTTGATCGAAACGCGGCGCGTTACGCCGCCGGCGCCCGGAACGCCGCTGCGCACGGTCTTCCGCGTGGCGCCCGACGCCGACGCCGCCACGCTCTACACCGTGGAGATTCCGCCGGTGGAGGGTGAAGCGGTGGTCGAGAACAACCGCCGCGGCGTACTCGTCCAGCCGCCCGCCCGTGTCCGCCGCCTGTTGCTGATCGAAGGCGCGCCCGGCCATGAGCACAGCTTCCTGAAGCGGGTCTGGCTGGCCGATCCCGGCCTGGCGATCGACGCCGTGGTCCGCAAGGGCCTGAACGAGCGCGGCGAGCAGACGTTCTACGTGCAGGGCGATCCGGCCCGGACGGCGGCGCTGGCGTCCGGCTATCCGGAGCGCCGGGAAGCGCTCTTCGAATACGACGCGGTCGTGTTCGCGAATGTCGAGCCCGCGTTCTTCCAACCTTCGCAGCTCGCGATGACGGCGGAGTTCGTGGCCGAGCGGGGCGGGGGCGTGCTGCTGCTCGGGGCGACCACCCTCAAGGGCGGCGGCTTCGCCGGGTCGGCAATCGAAGCGGCCATCCCGCTGGAGCTGTCCGACCGCGGGCGCCCGGTGACCGCCGCCGGACGTTTCGCCAACCGGCACCGGCTGTTGTTGACCGCCGACGGCGAGGCGCATCCGATCATGCGGTTGGGACCGGACGCCGGGGAGACGCGGGACGGCTGGGAGGCGGCGCCGGCGCTGGCCGGCAGCGTGTCGCTGGGCGGACCGCGGCCGGGCGCGTCCGTGCTGGCCCTCGTCGGGCGCCCGGAGGGCGGCGCCAGCCCCCTGGTTGCCGTGCAGCGGTACGGCCGTGGCCGGTCGATGGTGTTCGCGGGCGAGGCGGCCTGGCGCTGGAAGATGATGGCTGCCGTCCGACAGCCGGACGTACGACCTGTTCTGGCGGCAGGCGGCGCGCTGGCTCACGGCGGAGACGCCGGCGCGTCTGGCGCTGTCCGCGCCGGCCGGCCGCTCACCCGGCGAGCAGATCGAGATCGACATCCGCGTGCACGACGCGGGCTACCGGCCGCGGCCCGACGCGCCGCCGGTCGTGGAAGTGACCACGCCGGCCGGCGACGTCCGGACGGTCGACCCCGTGCTCGCGGACCGCCGCGCCGGGCGATTCACGGCCAACTTCCGCGCCGGCGATGCCGGGGTCTACCGGATCGACGCGCGGTCCGGTCCCGGCGCGGAGCATCCCGCGTCGTCCACACGATGGATGCTGGTCGGCGGCGTCGACCCGGAATTTGCGGATCCGCGGCCGGACGACGCGCTCGCTGCCGCTGCGGATGGCCACGCTGGGAACAGAAGCGGCGCGTGCGTATCGCGGCGCGTCCGAAGCCGGGGAGCTGGGCGGACTGCTGCGCGCGGCCGCCGTCGCGCCGCCGCCGGTGACGCGCGAGCTGTGGCAACATGGCGACTGGACGTTTATGATGCTGCTGCGCTGGCACTGCTGGACTGCGTGTGGTCGCTGTCGGATCGGTGCACTTCGCTCGAGATGCCTTCCATGCTCGCGATCTTTAGATACTGCCAGCCACTGGTCAAATGTTGCGCTCTCGTCGTTCTCAGCGGTGCGGCCGGGGCGCTGCTGGCGCCGCCGCCGGCGCATGGCGACCAGTTCGCCCTGGTGGTGAGCGGCGCGTCGGGCGGCCCGCAATACGTCGAGCAGTACAGCGCATGGCGGCAGACGCTCGTCGCCGGTTTGCGCGACCAGCCGGGATTTCGGGATGACCATCTGATCGTGCTGGGGGAAACCCCCGGTCCAGGGGTCGGGCGCGCCTCCCGCGAGGGGGTCGAAGCCGCCGTGGACGCGCTCCGCCGGCGCATGGCGGCCGATGCGCAGCTGCTGGTCGTCCTGATCGGGCACGGCACCGACGACGGGGTCGATGCCCGCTCTTCAATCTCGTCGGATCGGACCTGTCCGCCGCCGACTGGCGCCGGCTGCTCGATTCGCTGCCGGGGCGCACCGTGTTCGTCAACACCACGGCGTCGAGCCTCCCGTTCGTCCGGCGGCTGGCGAGGGACGGCCGTGTGGTGATTGCCGCCACGGGATCGCCGGCCCAGCGCTACGATACGGTGTTTCCCCGCTTCTTCGTCGCCGCAGTGGGCGATCCGGCCTCGGACGCCGACAAGGACGGGCGCGTGTCGGTCTGGGAAGCGTTCGCATCAGCCAGCGCGCGGGTCCGGCGCTGGTATCAGCAGGAAGGGCGCCTCGCGACCGAGCGGGCGGTGCTGGACGACTCGGGCGACGGCATCGGCGCGGATGCCGACCGGCCGGGAGCGGACGGCCCGCTGGCGGCCAGCCTCTATTTCGGGGCCGGCGTGGAGCAACCCGCGGCCGCGGCCGATCCGGCGCTCGCGCCGCTCGTCGCCCGCCGCGAGGCTCTCGAAGCGGGGGTGGCGGCGCACCGGGCGCGCAAGTCAGCGCTGCCGGAGGCGGAGTACGCCCCGGAGCTGGAGCGGCTGCTGGTGGAGCTTGCCCGCGTGTCGCGCGAATTGCGGCAGCGGGCGGGGTCCGACTGATGCGCGACGCTACGAAGACGATGGAGTGCCAGCACTGCGGAACGGAGATAGCCGCCAACGCTCTGATCTGCTTCCGCTGCGGCGAGGCGACGAGCGAGCCCGAGCATTCCACCCCCGCGGGCCGGCCTGCCGGCCGCGTGTGGGCGCCGGTCGGGCTGGGCGTCGTCCTGCTGCTGGTGCTCGGCTTCTTCGTGAACCTCGGCGTGGGCGGCCAGCCGGTCTCCCCGGCGGTCTGGATGATACTGGGCGCCGCCGGCGTGCTGTTGACGTGGCGCCTGTTGAAATGAGCGCCTGCGTCGATTGATCCGACACGACCTCATGTCACGTAGGCGCTGAGCTGCCGGATCCGGAGACCCGGTATGGACGGGATACGGCGATCGTTAGTGAGCATCGTTCGACAACCGGTGCCGATGGCCGCCGCCAACTGCAGGGCATCCGGCGTCTTGACGCTGGTCGTGGCCCGGAGTTGGGCCGCTGCGCGCAACTGGTCCCGAGTCAGATCGACGAGTCGTATGCCGCGGCTGTGCGTCAACAGCGCCTCGTACCGATCGGCGACAGAACGATTGCCGGCGCGCAAGGGGACGACGAGGACCTCGAGCAGCGTCAGCGCCGACGTGACGAGTTCCCGGGTGCCATCATCCGCCTCGCGGAACAGCGGGTCGATCAACGGCAGGAAGCGAGGGTTTTTCTCGATGAAGTAGATGAAGATGGCGGTGTCGATGGCCAATGGGCCGGGGCCAACATCCGCCATCAATCCCATGCCGCTCGTTCTCGCTGCACGTGGGTCACCGGGTCGACGCCGGTCCAGAGCTCCTTCCCGAGCCCGCGAAGCTCGAGAATGGAAAGGCGCTCCGGCGCGTCGAGCGCCGCGTCCAGGAGGTGCGTTGCTTCCTGGGCGACGGACCGTCGTTCCCGCCTGGCCCGCTCCCGCAGCTTCGCGTGCAGATGATCAGGCAGATTCTTGATGTTGAGCACAGCCACCTGGTTCCTCCATTACACCTCCATGATGGAGGAACATCTGAAGGCTGTCAATGATCGGCCCGGTCGCGCCTCCCGCCAGGAAGGCTTCGCGTTGTCACGTCCGCTCTTCCTGCTCGAGCGGTCATGCACACAGTTCGGAACACTGCGACAATCGCGGCGGAAACATATTGGGCGCCGGCTGCTGGTATGCTGTCCGGGACGCCGGGCGCACGGCCGCGCAGGTGTCAGGAAACGTCATGGGTCTGATGGATCGCGTGTTCGGCAGGAAGAAGGCGGACGAGGGACCGGATCCGCTGGCCGATCTGGTGCTGGAAAAGCTCAAGGTCGGCTACCTGGTCGACTATGACCTGCAGACCTGGCAGGTCACCGCCTACTGCCGCTATACCTTCTCCGGCAAGGACCGCAGCGTGGAGGAATGGGAGCTCACGGCGGGCGGTGAGGGGCGCTTTCTGGAGCTGGCGGACGGTGGCTGGTCGCTCTCCCGCACCATTTCAATCGGCGCCATCGACGGCGACATCCGGCGGCATATCCTCGACCACGACGATCCCCCCGCCCGCATTGTGTACGAGGGCGCGGAATACAACCTGGACGCCTGCTATGGTGGACACATGTTTCCCGACGGCAAGGGGGGCGGCGAGCAGTTGATCCGCTGGGAGTTCCTGGACGCGGCCGAAAAGAACTTCGTCGGCATCGAGCAGCGCAGCGAGACGGAGTTTGCGGCGGCTGCCGGGTTCGTGGTCGAAGAGTACGAGTTCACCCATCTGCTGCCGGGGGCGGTCGAGTGAGCCGTCTGCGCCTGGCGGCGGTGCTTGCGGCCGGCCTGGCCTTCGCCGCGGCGTGCGCGGGCGAGTCGCCGCTGGAGCGGCTGCAGCGCGAGCTCGAACCCTTTCCCGAGTATTCGATCATCCTGCAGGACATGCGGCCGGAGGGGTTCTACCACCAGTACCGGGTGGTCGTCGGCGAACCCGGAGGCGAGTCCGGTGAGGTGGTCCACCGCGAACAGTTGCTCGCCTGGCAGAAGGTAGGCCGCCGAACCTACAACCAGTATCAGTCGTCTCTCGGCATGGTGATCCTTTCGAAGGGCCCCGACGGCGCCATCGACCAGCAGCAGCACCCGCCGGGCTACCAGCAGGTGGGCGACGAGCGCTACGGCCGCTGGCGCGACGATGGGGGCGGGCGTTCGTTCTGGGAGTTCTACGGGCAGTACGCCCTGTTGAGTCATGTAATTGGGGGCTTCAACCGCCCCATCTACCGGAACGACTGGAACGGGTACCGGGATTCCCGTTCCCGCGGTCAGACCTACTACGGTCCCGGCGGCGCGTACGGCACGAACGGCACGGTCACGCGGCAGACGAATCCCGACTTCTTCCGCCGCCAACAGGCGCGGCAGGCGGCGCGGACACAAGGTTTCGGTGACCGGGTGCGCAGCCGGATGCTGGGCGGCGGCCGCTTCGGCGGCAAGTAGCGCGCCGCCGGCAGCCGAGGAGGGTTAATCATGGCGGTGGACCAGATTGTGACGGGCTTCATCTATCTGGCGGTCGTGCTGGTCCTGCTCGTCATCGGCAAGTGGGTCTACGACGCGCTGCACCGGCGCTTCGTGCTGCGGGTCGAGCTGCTCGACAAGGGCAACCTGGCGGTGGCCCTGGCCGTCGGCGGCTACTACGTCGCCTGGCGATCGTGCTCGGGGGCGTGGCGTACGGGCCGGCCTCCTTCAGCCTGCTCGACGACGTCATCAGTCTCGCGAGTCTTCGGCCTGCTGGGGATGCGCTGCTCAATCTCTCGGCCTGGGTCAACGACACGGTGGTCTTCTCGAAGTTCGACAACGACCGGGAGATCGTCGAGGACCGCAACGCCGGCCTGGGCGCCGTCGAAGGGGCAACTACGTCGCGGTCGGCCTCATCACGGCCGGGGCGATGTCGGGCGAGGCGGCCTGCTGCCGGGCCTGGCGTTCTGGGTCGCGGGTCTGGCGGCGCTGGTGGTTGCCGGCCTGCTGTACGACCGGATCACGTCGTACGACCTCCACGATCAGATTGAAAAGGATAACGTCGCGGTCGGGGTGGCGTTCGCCGGGGTCCTGGTCGGGTTCGGCAACATCATCCGGCTGGCGGGCGAAGGCGACTTCGTCTCCTGGACCGAGAGCCTGACCGGGTTCGGCTACTACACCGTCGTCGGATTGGTCCTGCTGCCGGTCGTTCGGCTGGTGGCGGACAAGCTGCTCCTGCCGGGCGCCAACCTGAGCAGCGAGCTGGTGAAGGAGCGGCCCAACCTGGCCGCCGGCGTGATCGAGGCGGTCACCTACGTCGCGGCGTCGATGCTGATCGGCATGACGTTGTAGCGCCGCCGCGCCTCGCATCACCGCCACGCAATCCATGCGCGCGTTCCTGAAAAGGGTGGCCCAGCCGCTGCTGGCGCTGCTGGCGTTCCTGCGGCGCGAGAACCTGCTGCGCCTGATGGCCGCCATCGTGGCGCTGGTGGTGGTCGGGGCCGCGGGTCTTACGGTCTTCGAGGAGAACCGGTCGTTCCCGGACGCGCTCTGGTGGGCCATCGTCACCGTGACCACGGTCGGCTTCGGCGATATTTCGCCGACGTCGCTCGGCGGCCGGCTGATCGGCGTCGTGCTCATGTTCTTCGGCATCGGCGTGCTAGGGATGTTCACGGCCACCATTGCCGGCGTGTTCGTCGAAAAGCGGCTGCGGAAGGAGCGGGGCATGGGCTCGTACGACCTGGAAGGGCACATCATCCTGTGCGAATGGAACAATCGGACGCGGGAGATCCTCAAGGACCTGCGGGCCGACCCGCGCGCAGCAGAGGCCCCGATCGTGCTGCTGGCCGACATCGAGGCGAAGCCGGTCGCCGACGAGCAGCTCTTCTTCGTGCGCGGCAAGCTGGGCCGAGGACACCTTGAAGCGGGCCGGCATCGAGCGGGCGGCCACCGTTGTCATGGTTGGCGACCGGTCGCTCGACCACGGCGCGCGGGACGCGAAGGCGGTGCTGTCGGTGCTGACGGTCGAGAGCCTCAACCCGGCCGTCCACTCGATCGTGGAGCTGGCCAGCGAGGAGAACGTCGCCCATTGCGAGCGCGCCGGCGCCGACGAGATCATCGTGGGCGCCGAGTTCAGCAGCCGCGTGATTTCGACCGCCGCGCTCGACCACGGCATCTCCGCCGTGCTGCGGGAGCTGCTGAGCGCGCAGATCGGCCACGACCTCATCACCGTGCCGGTGCCGGAGCAGTTCGCCGGCGCACGTTCTTCGATCTGTTCTCAGGCCTGAAGCGCGAGCGCGGCATGATCGCGCTGGCGATTCTGCCCCGCGCGGGCGGGGCCGTCGTCACCAATCCGGATGCCGACGCCGTCGTCACGTCCGGAGACCGGCTGGTGGTCGTCGCCGGCGCCGCACGGGGCGGCGTACCGCCGGCCGGGTGAGCGCCGCGCGCGGGCGCTCGATTGGCCGCGCGCCCGGACCGCAAACAACGGTAGGATCAGGAAGACGCGCCCGCGCTGCCGCGCGGGGAATGACCGGGCCGCATGGCCCGCCAGGAGGTGCCACGGGATGTCTGAAAATCTCGATCGGGTGAAGGGCTACCTGCTCGACCTCGATCTGACAATTGTTGCCGAGAACGAGTCCGAGGAGCTGGTGGTGGTGGACGACGAGGACAACGGCATAAAGCAGCTTGTCATCGACTGCGAGCCGCCGATCGTGGTGCTCGAGCAACTGATTGCCGAGGTGCCGGCGGAGCCGGGCGACCTGTTCGTGCGGCTGCTGCAGATGAACAACACGCTCGTCCACGGCGCGTTCGTGCTCGACGAGACGGGCAGCCGCATCTTCTTCCGCGACACGCTGCAGATCAGCAACCTCGACATCAACGAGCTGGAGGGCTCGATCCGGTCGCTCTCCCTGGCGCTGGCGGAGTACGGCGCCGAGTTGCTCACCTATCTGAAGAAATAGCTCTGGACGATTGAAGGAGACGCAGTCATGGCCAGCATTTTTCGCAGGATGTTCAAGGTCGCCGAGGCGAATGCCCACACCGCTTTGGACGGTCTCGAAGACCCCATCAAGATGACCGAGCAGGGCATTCGCGACCTCAAGAAGAATCTGCAGGCCGCCATGGTCAGCCTGGCCCAGGTGAAGTCGCTCGCGATCCGCATGAAAAAGGAGGGCGAGGATCACAAGAAGCGGGCGGCCGATTACGAGCGCAAGGCGATGATGCTCCTGCGGCGGATGGAAGGGGGCGAGATGGACGCCGCCGAGGCGGAGCGGCTGGCCACGGCGGCGCTCGAGAAGAAGGACGAGTCGCTGCAGCAGGCGGCGCGCAGCGTCGCCGACCACCAGACGCAGCAGCAGATGGCGGATCAGCTGCAGGGCAAGGTGGAGGATCTCAAACGGCAGATCGCCAAATTCGAGAACGAAGCGATCACACTGAAGGCCCGCGCGCGCACCGCGTCGTCCATGCGCAAGATCAACCAGCAGTTGGCGGGCGCCGACGCCTCCGGCACCGTCGCGATGCTCGAGAAGATGAAGCAGAAGGTGAGCGAGGAAGAGTCGCTCGCCGAGGCGTACGACCAGTTGGCGGACGTCGGGGGCGACATCGACGGGGACATCGACAAGGCCCTGGCCAATCCTTCCCCGAGCGCCACGTCCGATTCCCTCGCCGCGCTGAAGAAGAAGATGGGGATCGCGCCGCCGGCGTAACGTCCGGTCGCGACGCTGCGCTCAAATTTCCGCGGCGGGCGCCAGGCTGCTGCGGTGCGGATGCCCCAGCGCGCGCAGCACCTCTTCGGCCGCGCGCACGCCCTGATACTGCGCCTCCTCGAACAGCGACAGCCCGCTCATGTCGGAGTGGGCGAAACGGATGCTGCCGTGGCGCCGGCTGGCGCGCGGCGCGACGCCCCACAAGAAACCGGGCACCGGCCGGACCATGGCGTGCCCCCACAGCATGACGTCGATGTTGGACACGAGCGACTCGATCGCGGGGTGCGCCTGTACAAGGTCGGCGAAGATCAGCGAGACCCAGTCGTCCCAGCTCCGCTCCAGCATCCAGGCGCGGGCCACCTCCGGGTTGGGCGGGGTCAGCGGCAGGTAGTAGGTCAGCACGCTCGGCCCGGGCGCTATCCCGAGGTTCTGGTGCGTGGCGACCACGTAGCCGACCGACGGGCTGTCGTACAGCACGTTGTCCCAGGCGGCGCCGTCCGGCAGCCGGTCGACCGTGAGGTTGGCCACCATCCACGGACAGTACGTGAACGCGTCCGGCTCCGCGCCGGGCGGCGGGTAGCCGTCGATGACGCGGCGGGCCGTGAAGCGCGGCAGGGCGTAGATGGCGTGGCGCGCCCGGAAACGGACCGTGGTCCCGGCGCCGGTATCCAGCGCGTCGACGTCGACGCCGCCATCCGGCGCCGGCGCCCCGTCCGGGTCCACCGCCGGACGCAGCCGGTGCACGAGCATGCCGGTGCTGACGTGCGGCGCCAGGCGCTCCATGAAATGACGGACGATGCGGCCGTTCCCCTCCGGCCAGGTCAGGTATTCCGCATCGGCCGGGCGCGAACAGAAGTAGTGCCAGCCGGCCCAGGCCGAGGTGGTGTCGAGCGTGCAGCCATAGTCGTCGCGGCAGCAGTAGTCGACGTACCAGCGCAGCCGCTCGGACGACCAGCCGGCGCGGTCGAAATAGTCGCGCATGGAGAGCCGGTCGAGCGCGATGATGTCCGCGTCGGTCGTGCTTGCCGCGCGCGGCAGCGCGAATGCCCGGCGGCCGCGCGCATCGCGATAGTTGCGGTAGCGCCGCGCCTCGGCCTCGAACGCGGCGAGTTCCGCGCCGGCGCCAGTTTCCTCGGCGTCAAGCAGGGCCCGCGCGGAGATCTCGTCGCGCCACTGGCCGTGGATGAACAACCGCTCCTGCGGTGCATGGCACAGATGCCGCGGGTCGTAGATCGGCTCCCCGTCCGGACCGTGACCCTGCACCAGGCCCATCTCGACCAGCAGCTCGCGAACCGCCGTCGCTTCCGGGCCCGGCACCGGCACATAGTGCGCTCCCCACGGGTAGGCCGAGACCTGATTCTGTCCCCAGCGGGCGTTGCCGCCCGGCTCCGGCTCGAGCTCCAGCAGCACGAAGTCGCGCATGCCGCTCCCGGCGAGCTTCCAGCCGGCCGACAGCCCCGCCATGCCGCCCCCCACGATGACGACCGGGACCTCGCGCGTCTGTTGCGGCGCGGGGAACTCGCCGTCCCGCAGGCGGTGGCCGATACGGTGGGAGGCGCCGACAATCGTCCCGGTGATCCGGCCCGGGGCCGGCGTACCGGCGGGTGCCGGCGCGCCCGGCCGGCAGCCGAAGCCCAGCACGCCAGCCGCCGCGGGACCGAGCCTGAGGAGGTCCCGGCGCGACAGCGGCTGGCCCCGCTTCAGCGTGCGTAGCGGCTCCATCCGTCCGTGTGGTACTGCACGAGGATCTGGTTGTTGAGGCGGTTCACCTCGACCGGCACCGCGTCCATGTCGGCCGGGAACTCGAAGAGCGAGCGGGCGATGGCCGGCGTCAGGTAGCGCAGCGCGGCGGGGAAGCGGTCCGGCGCCTGCAACGGCTCCCGGGACGCGAGCACGAAGCCCCATTCGCCAAACGACGGAATCGCCGCGTGGTAGGGCGCGGCGTGCAGGCCGACGTCGCGCACCGTCGCGACGATACACCAGAACGCCTCGCGGGCCGCCAGCGGCGACGTGCTCTGGATCGCGACGACGCCGCCCGCAGTCAAGTGCGCCGCCAGCCGCCGGTAGAAGGTGGTGGTGTACAGCTTGCCGAGCGAGTAGTTCGACGGATCGGGGAAGTCGACGACGATGAAGTCGTAGCGGTCGGCATGCTCCTCCAGCCAGACGAACGCGTCGGCGTTGACCACCGTGACGCGCGGCGAGCGCAGGGCATGGTCGTTGAGCGCCGCCAGCGCCTCGTGTGCCGTGAAGAGTTCCGTCACCAGCGGGTCGAGGTCCACCAGGGTAACCTGCTCGACGCGGTTGTCCTTGAGGATTTCGCGGACCGCCAGCCCGTCCCCGCCGCCGAGCACCAGCGCGCGGCGCGGCGCCGCGACGGCGGCCAGGCCGGGATGGACCAGCGCCTCGTGGTAGCGGTATTCGTCGCGCGAGGAGAACTGGAGGTTGCCGTTCAGGAACAGCCGCACGTCGCCGTTGGCCTGCGTCAGCACGATGCGCTGATACGTGGACGTGCGGGACAGGATGACCGGATCGGCGTACAGCTGCCGCTCCGACCGTTCCATCAGATCGTCCGCGTATACCGCGCCGGCCAGCAGCAGGACGAGCGCCGCCCAGGCCTGCACGGTGAGCCGCGGCCGGCGGTGCTCGTGGCGGAAGACGTGGCACATCCAGACGGCGACCACCAGATTGAGCACGCCGAAGACGAACGACGAGCGCATCAGCCCGACGCGCGGCACGAGCCACAGCGGGAAGAGCAGCGACGCCGCCAGCGCGCCCAGGTAGTCGAGCGACAGCACGGTCGAAACCAGGTCGCGCAGCGGGAACTGATCCTTCAGGATGCGCAGCAGGAACGGGATCTCCAGACCGACCAGCACGCCGGTCGCCAGCACCCAGGCGTACAGCACGACCCGGAAGGCGGAGATCGCACCGAAGGCGAAGAACAGCACGGGCGAGGAGAGGCCGCCGACGACCCCGACCAGAATCTCGATCTCGATGAAACGCGCGATCAGATCGCGCTCGACGTACCGTGACAGGTAGGAGCCGACGCCCATGGCGAACAGATAGACCCCGATGATGGTCGAGAACTGCGTCACGCTGTCGCCGAGCAGGTAGCTGGCGATGGTGCCGGCCAGCAGCTCGTAGATCAGGCCGCAGGTGGCGACCGTGAACGCCGCGATCAGCAGCGCGCGGGTCTTGGCGCCGATTAGACCGACCGGCGCAGCGGGGGGATGGTCCATCACGTTACGATCTTGCTGGCCAGACGGGCCGGGGTCAACCGGCACGCGACCAGGCCTCAGCGTACGCAGGCTTCGATCAGGTCGCACGTGCGGCCGATCGAGTCACTGGCGTCGCAGCGCCGCGCGAGCTCCGCGCAGCGGTCCGCCACGACATCCGAGCCGAGCAGCGCCGCGAGCTGGCGCGCCACCCGCGCGCCGCTGAAGCGCGCCGGCGGCAGCATGCGCGCCACGCCGAGCCGCACGAGCCGCGCCGCGTTGTCCGGCTGGTCGAACGCCATCGGCATGACGAGTTGCGGCCGTCCGGCCGCCAGCGCCTGCGCGGCGGTGCCGATGCCGCCATGGTGCACCAGTGCGGCCGCGCGCGGCAGCACTTCGCTGAACGGCGCGTACTCCGCATGCCGCACCCCGTCCGGCAGCCGCTCCGGAAGCTGTTCCGGGTAGCGCGTCAAAAGCACGCCGCGCCGTCCGAGCCGCCGGCAGGCGTCGGCCGCCGCCGCGAAGAAACGGCCGGCCTGCCGATTGGCCGAGCCGGGAGCGAAGACGACGGGCGGGTCTCCGGCAGCTTCTGCATCTCCGAGAAACGCCTCCAGATCGGGCGGCACGGGCGCCACGCCGCGTTCGTCGTAGAGCGGAAACCCGGTCAGCGCCGTGCGCGCGGGCCAGTCGGCTTGCGGCGCCGCAAACCACTCGGGGAACAGGCCGATGGCGCGCTGCGGCGAGTGCCACCAGCGGCTGGCGATATGGCGCACCGGGCGCGAGGCCCAGCTCCGCGCGGAACCGGTTCAGGGGTGGCGCCAGCTCCAGATCCAGGAACCTGTCGCCCAGTGCGAGCAGCAGCTGCTTCAGCGGTGCGGCCAGGAGTTGATGGAGCCCAAGTAGTGGGCCGGCACCGGCGCCTGGTCCAGGCTCCATAGCGTCGACGGCGCCAGGTGCAGCGTTACCAGTGGCACATCCAGCTTTTCCTGCGCGATCCGCGCGCCGAACGCCAGCGGGTGCGCCACCACGACAGTATCCCTTCCGGCCGTTTGCTGCTCGATGAGGCGGTAGACATCCGACGTGACGAGGTCCACCATGCGCGCGATGACACCCATCCCGCGCAACTGATGCCAGAGGGCAGGGTTCGCGGTGACGGCGTCGAACTGCGCGACCGTTCCGATCGGCAGCAGCGGCAGCCCGACCCGCTCGAGGAGCGGCGCGAAGTACGGGTTGGTGACGACGGAAACCGCATGGCCACGGTCGCGCAACGCGAGCGCGACCGCCACCGAGGGATGGACGTCGCCGGCGCTGCCGATCGATACGACGAGCGCCTTCACGAAGTCACCGCTGCGGTTTCGTCCGTGCGCCCAAGCCCGCCACTATTCGCAAGTTCCAAGCATCACTCCACACCTACCGGTCTTTGGAGAATGGTAACGGCGTCGGCGTGCCGCGCGCAGGACCCGCGTCCGTTCCTCACCCTATGTGCTACCATGTGCGTCACCATGTCTGATCCCAGTGCGGGAACGTCCAGAGTCGGCATACGGGCGCTGCGTCAGAACTTGAGTGTCTATATCCAGCGCATCCACCGCGGTGAGCGGTTCGAAGTCACCGACCGCGGCCGGCCCGTGGCGCTGCTCGTGCCGCTAGCCGGAAGCCTGTCTCCGCTGGCGCGGCTTATCGCTGAAGGGCGGGCAAGCATGCCGCACGGAGACCTGCTGGACCTTCCCGCGCCGGCAGGCAAGCCATCGAAAGCCGCGGGCAACGCGCTGATCGCCGACCGCGACGACCGATTCTAGCGATCCGTGGTCTATCTGGATTCCTCGGCCATCGTGAAGCTCGCCGTCTCGGAGCCGGAGTCCGGCGCCCTGCGCCAATACCTTGCTGCGCACGCTGATCGCGTTTCGAGCGGGCTTGCCCGCGTGGAGGTGCTGCGGGCGCTGCAGCGGACCGACGCAAGCGACGCGACGGTGCTACATGCGGAACAGATTTTCGAGCGTATCGCCCTGGTGGCCCTGGACGAGCCGGTCCTGCGCGCCGCGGCCCGACTCCCACCGAAATCGCTGCGAAGCCTCGACGCCGTGCACCTCGCCACGGCGCTGTCTCTGGATGGACTCGAAGCTTTCGTGACGTACGACCGGCGGCTGCACGCCGCGGCCGCGGCGGTGGGCGTGGCGGTCGCGGCGCCCCGCTGAGCGCGCCGGGTTCCATGGCCCCCGCTCGTTGGCCGGGGGGCCGGTGGGCTGCGCCCTAACGCTGGTCCATCGGCACGTAGTCGCGCTCGCCGGCCCCGAGGTAGATCTGCCGCGGGCGGGCGATCTTCTGGGCCTTGTCGCGCAGCATCTCCTGCCACTGCGCGATCCAGCCGGGGGCGCGGCCGATGGCGAACAGCACCGTGAACATGGCGGGCTTGAAGCCCATCGCCTCGTAGATCAGACCCGAGTAGAAGTCGACGTTCGGGTACAGCCGGCGCTGGACGAAGTAGTCGTCCTGCAGGGCAATCCGCTCGAGTTCGATCGCGATGTCCAGCAGCGGGTTGCGCCCCGTCACCTCGAACACGCGGTACGCCTGCTCCTTGATGACCGTGGCGCGCGGGTCGTACGACTTGTAGACGCGGTGGCCGAAGCCCATCAGGCGGCCTTCGCCCGCCTTCACCTTCTTGATGAAGTCCGGGACGTTGTCGACCGAACCGATGGCGGCGAGCATGCGCAGCACCGCCTCGTTCGCGCCGCCGTGCAGCGGTCCGTACAGCGCCGCCGCCGCGCCCGCCATCGAGGCGAACGGGTCGGCCTGCGAGCTGCCGATGCCGCGCATCGCGCTCGTGCTGCAGTTCTGTTCGTGGTCGGCGTGCAGGATGAACAGGATGTCGAGCGCCCGCTCCAGCACCGGGTCCGGGGTGTAGGGGGCGCCGGGCTCTCCGAACAGCATGCCGAGAAACCGGCCGGCAAAGCCGAGAGAACTGTCGGGGTCGACGTACGGCAGGCCGTTGGCGTGCCGATAGGAATACGCGCCGATGGCGGGCGCCTTGGCGATCAATCGCGCCACCTGAATGCGGCGGTTCTCGTCGTCGAATATCTGCTTCGCGTCGGGATAGTACGTCGAGAGTGCGCCCACCGAGCTGAGAAACACGCCCATCGGATGCGCATCGGGCTGAAACCCATCCAGCAGGCTCTTGATCCCCTCTGGCAGCGGGGCGTGCCCGCCGAGTTCCGCCTCCCACGACTCCAGCTCCGCGGCGGTCGGCAGCTCCCCGTTCAGCAGCAGGTACGCGGTTTCGGTGAACGTGCTGTGCTCGGCGAGCTGCTCGATCGGGTAGCCGCGGTAGCGGAGGATGCCCTTGTCGCCGTCGATGAACGTGACGCGGCTCCGGCAGGAGGCGGTGTTCTGAAAGGCCGGGTCGTACGACATCATGCCGAACTCGTCCGGGTCTACCTTGATCTGCCGGAGATCGATGGCCCGGATCGTGCCGTCGGTGATCGGAATCTCGTACTGTCGGCCGGTGCGGTTGTCGGTAATCGTCAGCGTGTCTGCCATGGATCGTTCTTCGCCTCTCCGGTCACGTTTCCCCGTCTGTCGGCTCGCCGCCGCGCGGCGGCTCATCGGTCTGTCCCGGGATGCGGTAGCAGCCGTCCAGCCAGTTCTCGAGATCGAACAGCTTGCAGCGTTCCGAGCAAAATGGGCGCCACGCCAGCACGGCCGGCCGGCGGCGGCACTGCACACACAGGGCGCCGCGCTCTTCCATCGATCGGGGTGC
>CASHTH010001636.1:0-38302 GCA_030341885.1 Geodia barretti
TTTCATCTCCATGCGTGGTAAGTTGGGGAGTGAAGAAATAATTTTAAAGAAAATTGCCTGAGGCTATTTGTTGTTGCAGTCGTCATGGAAACGATGCAATACACATGCCCACCAAGTTTCACCTACATGCGTGTTACAATTAGCAAGTTTGAGGAGTGAAGAAGTGGTTTTAAAATTTTGCCCGAGGCTTTTTCAAACAAAATGCGGTCGTCATGGAAATGATATAATAGGCATACTTACCAAGTTTCATCTCTATGTGTGCTACCATTGGAGAGTTTGAGGAGTGAAGAAGTAAATATAAAGAAAAGTGCCTGAGGGTATTTGTTGTTCTTTACAAACATGCATTGTTGTAATTTTGATGTTGGTGATTGAATACGTTATGTCTATAAAGTTTCGTTCACATAGCTCCTACCATTTGTGAGTTATACTGACACATGTGATCCCATTATGATGTATTGCCTGGGGCTATTTGTTGTTGTTTACAAAGGAATAAGTATGACCAGTCTCTTCGGGTGATGGATAACTATATTCTTACAAAATTTCATTACTTTATGTTGTATCGTTTTTTGAGTTATGGGTGTTGAATCTGAAGATGGAGAAGAAGAAGATGAACAAAACTCCCTATCATAGCCACATACATCTATGATGCTAGGTACCATGCCAATCCATATAGGTTAGACGCGGAAGCGAGGTGTCTACGCTACATTGCAACCCGAGGGGCTGTGGAATGTTGGCGTCCCGAGCGCAGCGAGGGCGCTACCCACATGCCCCGAGGGTTGCAATGTACACCGAGCTTCCGCGTCTGACCGAAGTATCTGATTGGTGTTTGCGCGTTCAAATGGGTAGCAACAAGCTAGCAACGCTGCGCTCATTCTTACCTTCGGATGGAACAAGACGCTTTTTTACGTGTGAGATTTTGGAAATGATGTCCGCCTCCGAGGAGACAGTCGTCAGAGCCGCTAGCGACGCCTACGAGTCAACAAAGGAAGCCACGCCTTCTAGTAGCGCAGCGCGCAACCGGACCAACCCCACCTCCTTCTACCACCACCACGACAACGACGACGACCCCCGGACCCTCCGCCGCCACAGCTACGGGGCCACGGCGCCTTCCATCTACGACTCTGACTAGTCCGACTGACCTCCACGTGCTGCTCACCGAACTCTGAACTATTCTATACTCACCGCACGCACGCTCGCACTGTACTGTACTGCAGCACATATACGTACGTGCATATCATCACGCACACTGCACTGCACTTCACCCCACCCCGCCCCGCCCCCGCCCCCGCCCCCGTAAAAAATCGTTTACGTCATCATAAAACGCCCTCATTGGTGCGGTGGTGCGCGTTTGGCAACGCACGGCAACGGCCCAATGTGATTGTGTATCGCCAGAGCTGAAGAAGCCGACGCTTTTTTCGTGGAATATTGACGTGATTTCTGACTTTCGCGAGCTCGGGAGACTGTCCACAGACTTCTTGCAGGTGCACTACGCATTTTAAAAGAGCTACTTTACCAGTCGCGCCTTCTACGCTTACCGAACGCGGAATCGGCCGGTTTGCGCAGATAACGACTTTTGAGAATAGCCATTTTGTACGGTGAGTTTTGCTGTAGACCACCTGCAAACGCCCTGAAATGAGGTGTCTATGAAAAATAAACCCCCCGCAATTCTGTAATCTGATTAGTCAATTGCGCGCGCGTGACTGCGGTCTAAGTACTGTATAGGGATTGGCATGGTACCTAGCATCATAGATGTATGGGGCTATGATAGGGAGTTTTGTTCCATCTTCTTCTTCAGATTCAACACCCATAACTCAAAAACGAAACAACATAAAGTAATGAAATTTTGTAACAATGTAGATATCCCATCACCCGAAGAGACTGGTCATACTTATTTGTTTGTAAACAACATCGTTAACTGTAAACAACAACAAATAGCCCCAGGAAATACATTATAATGGAATCACATGTGTCAGTATAACTCACAAATGGTAAGAGCTATGTGAACGAAACTTTATAGACATAATGTATTCAATCACCAACATCAAAATTACACAACAATACATGTTTGTAAACAACAACAAATAGCCTCAGGCACTTCTTTAAATATACTTCTTCACTCCTCAAACTCTCCAATGGTAGCACACATAGAGATGAAACCAATGTGGCAGTATAAATGTTACTAAAAACAACAGGGACATGGTGAAAGAATGCTTGCTTTTAGCCCCTATAAGAGTAGCACACCAGGCAACAATATAGGGATTGTGTGGGGGTGTCAGCGTGCTCAAATCTGTTCATTAACCATGCTTCATGTATCCCATCCCTATCTTGTCTCCTTTTCTTTCCTATTTTTAAATTCGCAGGATTTTGTATACTAAGTACTACCGTACTTAGTGATACTAAGTACTACCGTACTTAGGGACAACAAAATAGCCAGGTAATACATATTATAATGGAATCACATGTGTCAGTCTAACTTGAAAATGGTAAGAGATATGTGAACGAAACCTTGTATACATAATGTATTCAATCACCAACATCAAAATCAATGTTTGTAAACAACAACAAATAGCTTCAGGCACTTTTCTTTAAAATCAACTTCTTTACTCCTCACACTTTCTAATGTTAGCACGCATAGCGGTGAAACTTGGTATGCATGGGTATTACATCATTTCCATGATAACTCATGACGACAACTTATTGTTTGAACCACAACAAATAGCCTCCGGCAATTCTCGCTAACTGTAGCATGCATGGAGATGAAACTTGGTACGCATGTGGATTTCATCATTTCCATGACAACTACATGTTCCATGGCAACCTCATATTGTTAACCCTCGGCGCGCATGCGCAGCGAGGGTTACAGTACTTGGTCTGTCCGTCTGTTACCACGTTTTCTGCCACCACGCGCAACAAACAGGTAAAATAGCGACACCAATGGGTTCAGTGCTACACTGGCTTCATTTTTAAAATGGCGATTTTCGTAAAAGTGCCGCGTTCAGAAGTTATGGCGTGAAAACCAAGTGAACAAGCCAATATGCAATTTAGCACAGGCTTACCTCGACTGGGTCCGCTTGCTCTGTGTACCTTGGAGGCACATGAAGTCACAATGAATGGCGTGTATCGACTCCCGCATGCTATCTACTACTGTAGCTAGCTCTCAGACCACGAGTAAATGCATAATAATAGCCCAGCCCATCAATTAGTGGTATCGCGCATGCGCAGTTCGCCGACAGTTTGCACTTCAGTGCTTGTCATTTGACAAATAGTGTTTTTCTTTAAAATTACTTCTTCATTTCTCAACTTGGTACGCTTGTGTATTACATCGTTTCCTGCATAACCTTTAAAATTGCTTATTCACTCATCGAACTTGATAACGGTAGCACGCATGGAGATGAAACTTGGTACGCATGCGTTTCCATGACGACCACATATTAATTGCAAAACGAAAATGGGCTCAGGCATTTACTTCTTCACTGTGCAAACTTACTAACGGTAGCGCCCATGGAGATGAAACTTAATGGTATGCATGCGTATGACATCGCTTCCATGACGACCACATAATGACAAATAGCCTCAGATACGCATGCGTATTAAATAATTTCCATGACGACAACAGGCATCTTTCTCTATTATTAATTTTTATAGGGGCTTCCCACCTTTCACAGAGGTATACGTAGTAGTATATAAAAATGAGTGGAGACAGGTAAATAAAAAATCCTGCGAATTTAAAGAAAGAGGAATGAAGCATGGTTAATGAACAGATTTGAGCACATTGACACCCCGACCCCATCACACAATCCATACATTGTTGCCTAGGTGATGTATTTAACATTCAACATTACACAATAGTCAGGACTTACAGCTAAAAAAGTCATCCTACTGAGTACAAAATGGAGTTTACGAGTGGCACACCAGGCAACAATATAGGGATTGTGTGATGTGGTCATGGTGTCAACGTACTCAAATCTGTTCATTGGCCATGCTTCATGTATACCATCCCTATCTTGTCTCCCTTTCTTTTTATACTTTCCCTATATGCCTCTTTTTTAAATTCGCAAGATTTTTAATTTACTTGTACATAATGAAGTCAATCACCAACATCAAAAACACAACAGTACAAATGACCTTAGGCACTTTTCTTTAAATTTCCTCTTCCCTCCTCAAACTTTCTAATGGTAGCACGCATAGAGGTGAAACTTGGTACGCATGGGTATCACATCATTTCTATGACAACTACATGGTTCCATGACGACAACATATCGTTTGAACAACAACCAAGAGCCTCAGACACTATTCTTCACTCCTCAAACTTGCTAACGGTAGCACGCATGAAGATAAAACTTGGTATGAATGCATATTACAAAACTCCATGACGACCACTTGTTTGTAAACCAAAAGAATAGCCCCAGGAACTCTTCCTAAATCACTTCTTCACCCCAAATCTCGTGATGCTTGTACCTCTTTCATTCAGTACAACTTAAATGGTGAACAAGCGCTACTTTCTCCAATGAGAGGCAAAGGACAATGAGCTTGTCTTGCTCTTTCACAAAATGCTTAGGAACATGTTTAAAGTACATGTACTACTGTAGAACTATATTTTCTGGACTCTACTTATCAGCTTCAAAGTGCTGTAGAAGTTCCAGGCTCCACACAATTAGAGTATGTGCAGGGAATAATCAGATTGTTCAATTAATATCACCTAGCTCCAAAATGACATTGAATAACTGTGTGCAGAGTTCAGTTTCTCTATTAATATGTGAACACGACAACAAAAACAACAACAACAACATAAAAATGCACTTTTGAAGTGATCGATGACTATATATTTTTAAGTACACATATTATATCAACAACCGTGTGATCAATTTGTACAAAGTATGCACATGATGCTGCAGAACCCTTCTCATTCCTATACTACTGTGATTATTTCCTATTCATGCGCTATACTGTATCATATCACTGCCCTCCACAATACTAAATATGGCAAAGCACACCCATGTAGAATATAAGCTGTACCTTTTCGGTGGGCTTGATTATAGTGGGAAGTTGCTGGCTTCTGACTGTCAAGAGAATTAGTGCGACCAAATGGAACATTCAGCAAATGGTGTTGGTCTGACTTCTCTGATACACAAGAGCTATTAGAGCGACTTTGGCTTAAAGGATCCTTTATAATATATGATTTCAAACTTGAGTTCAATCCACTGGGAATGCTTATGCTGTTTGCGACATCGAAACGTAAACGAGCCTTATTAGTTGATGTACTACACTCACAATGACGTGTGTGGTTTATTGGCAGGGATGACGTAGAGACTGGACTGCTGTGCAGTGTGTTCCCATAATCTTTGCGCCTTCCTTTTGAAAACTGGACGCTCACAGAAAATGGCATATCAGTAAGACAATGCAAGTTTGGTTCAGAAGGACTCGATATATCTGGAGAAGGATATCTTGCAGCAGTTGAGGACCTTATTTGAGGTGAAGAAATAAGATCTGGCCAGGTTCCAGTTGTTTTAAAATCCCTTGCTTGAATTGAGGGTTTGCCTACTGATGAAGTCGGGGAGAAAAGAGCCCTGTTCCTTGAAACACATCCTTTCAGTACAGTCAAATCATCTGTCGGAACACCATGACAAAATCCTACAGAAATACATTAGGTGGGTAGCTGTATGTGACAGTACATCCACTACATACATGCTAACGGCAACCCAGGCACAGAAGGTTACATTGTAGATGCATAAATTTATATATGTAACGGTGAACAGATGCACCATAATATAAACGCAATTCAAAATATTATGAGGAAAACTTTTGAAATGCTCGATTCGCTTGCCAAAAATGCACTGTATTCCCCTAGTATGTAACTTGTATGGATTGCTAGCAGTATGACCAAGATATGGGCCAAGGAATGGAGTTATGTATTAGTTATCGTATAGGATATCCTTATCACAACATCTAGTGCTAGGCTTATGTTGTAATAAGGACTTCCTGTCCAATACTGATATTGGTTAGCCCTCAGCCCACAGCTCAGAATACAGCGTATATTCCTAGCACCGGGTTGGACTACAAAGCACCTTAATGTCCGGCACTGTACACATCTAGACAACTTGTGCACTTGTAAAATGTCTTGCAGCTATTTAAAATATGTTTTAATGCCAGATTCTGAGGCCATTTGTTTGCCCACTCATGTCCTTAAACTTTTGCATCAAAGAAATTATTTTTGAATGCATGTTTGGGTGCGTGCATGTAACAACTGTACAACTTTTCTGGTCCCGTAGTACTAAATGGGAATGGTAAAACAAAGCCTGAACGATTATTCAGCTTGTCTACAGGACATGAAACCAATCTAGCCAAAAGCATCGAAAAAGGTACTCCATCTCTTCTGTGTTCCGGATGAAATAACTGGCTGGCAGATATATAAGGAAAAAAAGAAACACTTTAACAGTGGCTTCTGAGCCGTTGCTAGGAGAAGCTAAAGTGTTAGCGAACAACACTTCGTTTCTTCCCAACAATGGAGCATTCCGCCTCACACCGCCCCCACACATAGAATTCCCTCGTACCTTAACTCCTAAGTTCATTTCCTATGCTAAGGTACTGTTGTACCCATTGTTCAGCAAAAACAGCACATGCTGCCCTAGGTAGTTTTCATTCAAGCTGTGGATCTTACCTTTGGAAGTGCTGTGGTAAACCGTTTTGTAAGAAATCCTGTCACACTTGCCATTTTGCTCGCATGCTGAAAAAGACTAGAAACACAATTCACATCCAGCTTGGGGCAGAAGTACGCTACACATGTGTGTCAATACTCTGGTTAAACTGAATAACTGCAACATATGCATCACGATTATAAACTGAGCCGGACTGGATCCAAGACTGATTAGGTCTAGGCATGGATAGATTAAATCAGAGGACACCGTGTGAGTATTAAAACTCGAGGTGCCAATATTGACGTTTTCATCAGGTGTGTGGCTGAGTGATGGCAAAAAATATTGACTGGACCTTGTCTTGGATTCGAGTTGTTGTTCGATTTGTTTGCCCAAATGCCAAATCTGTCCAGACGATTAATCGGCAATCCAATAACAAATACCCACTTTTACCTTGAGAATGAAGCCTGGAAGTGCCTACAATTATAATTCAGAATTGCCTACCTGTGTTGGGTTTGAAGGTAATGCAAGGTGGAACTGGGCTGATTGTTGTGTACATGTTTTATCTGGATGCCTAACCATTGTCTAGTTGATAAACCGGCCTGCCCCGATAGCCACAATGTCCAGTTGAGCAACAGGCTGGCGCTTAATATCCTTGCAAGCCGGCATTCAAAACAACTCGAAAGTAGAGCAAGGTCCAGTCAATATTTTCTGCTATCGATAGCAACACATCTGAAACACCACTATGGCACCTCGGGTTTAGCACTCACACAGTGTGCTCTGATTGAATTTATCAATGCACCTCATCCCTATTCCGCTTGGCCCTAATACATTCTGGGATCCAGTCCAGCTCAGATCATAATTATGATGCATACAGGCCAGGCCAAACCTTTTGGGAGTACTTGGTAAGTTAAGCCAAAAATGCTTCAGCTGACCCTTTCAGATTATTGATACATGTGTAGTGTACTTCCTCTATGGCTACGACGTAAAGTGTTTCTCCATGGTGCTAAGTCCAGCTCAGATCATAATTATGATGCATACAGGCCAGGCCAAACCTTTTGGGAGTACTTGGTAAGTTAAGCCAAAAATGCTTCAGCTGACCCTTTCAGATTATTGATACATGTGTAGTGTACTTCCTCTATGGCTACGACGTAAAGTGTTTCTCCATGGTGCTAAGGGGAAAAGATTTCCCTGACAGGTCACAAAAGAGTGTGGGGTCTGAATAAATTGCACACAGGGCTACGGAGGTCTTTCAGGGGTGGAACTTTTGCAAGCCGTTTCATTAGCTTAACAAAGTTTTGAGGGGGTGCAGTCTCTGCTGTCTGGGTGCAGTTGACTTGTTCGTGGCGAGCAGCCCTTTCCTGATTATCTCTAGCATTCAAATGCTGTTTGATTGATTTTGCAAGTCCTTCCGTACTGTTTCTCACATTATACTTCATACCTTTTGTGTCTTGCACAACCCTCTCTTTTACAGAACCTTTTTAAACGCTACCCAATTTTTCATAATAAAGGGAACGTGGCAGTAAACAAGGGCTGTATATAGAAACTGTTACTAAAAACAGAAAAAATCTTTCGCTGGGCCCCTATTGCAGCTTGCAACTACGAGGTTATAGATTCAGCAATGCTTCAGCTTTATTAGTATTTATCTCGGGTGCCGCCGAAAACACATAAACAGACGAAGAACAGACAAAACAAGCAGAGGTTGTCGATATTGATGGAAATCCCCAAGTGGTATTTGTCTATCTTTGGGGAGAACATTAGAAGCTTAGATATGGGCAATCTCAGGTTGAGACTACAGCTATAAACTGAAATGTGTCCAAGACAAATCAAAGGGGGGTTATTGCATTGTAAAAAACAGCAAAAAAAGCTATGCATCAAGCTACTGTTAAGTTTCCTGGAATGTGCTTGGTGTTGAAAATGTTTAAGATACAGCGCCAAAAAGACTGTCAAGATGATACATTTTACTTTGGTCCTTTAAAGGCGATGCATAGTAACAAAAGTCTCCGGTGGGACACAATGTGCTGGCAGGCACAGTTAGTCGTCTTTTAAAATCTAGCTAGAGTGAGTGTGGTCTGCGTGCAGCAGAGGAGGTTAAAAACGATCCTGCAGGAAACTGGGTAAAGGAATGCGAGGAATGTGCCACATGGGTTCCAACCCCAAAAGTTTATCGTCAGGTTTAGCACATAGCTCGAAATTCAGAGGAAGCACTATTTGGCGGAAAGCAGCTTAGCTCAGTTATACCGAGTGGCACAGATCATTTTTTACTTCACGCTGTATCTCACGGATAGAAGGGGTAGACCAGGGTAGGGCAGCTCATCAGTATCCTCGTAGATTTACCAACCTATAAACCTTTTCCGGTACTCGTTTGGATTTGCCTCAAGCAAAGACTTTGTTTCCGCTGCTGACTCAGCAAATATTGTGATGTTGCATAATGTTACAAACACTTCAAACCTCCTTAGTATGCGCAGCTCCGTACGTGCCAATGCGCGTACCGAGGCATTAGCACCTGGTGCTTCCATTACCATAGCCTACTCATTTCATAGGTCAAATAGACGCTGATTCGAGGTAACTACGCGCAGTAGAAACCCGAGAGCCAAGATTGCATTGAGTATTTCTGTTCATACGTGATGTTTTTTACATTCCTTGGTTGCCACACACTTGCCTTTATATGTCACTCAGTTTTTTTCGTTCTGTACTATTCATTAACCCTCAGCGCGCATGCGCAGCGAGTACTTGGTCTGTCTGTCCGTCCGTCTGTCCATCTGTTACCACGTTTTCTGCCTCCACGCGCAACATACAGGTCAAAAAAGCGACACCAACGGGTTCAGCACTACACTGGCTTCATTTTTAAAATGGCGATTTTCGTTGAAAGTTCTGCATTCGAGAGTTATGGTGTCAACAAGCCAATATGCTAATTAGCACAGGCATACCTCGACCAGGTCTGCTCACTCTGTGTATCTCGAAGGCAAAAGTCACAACGAAGGGCGTGTATCGACTCACGCAAGCTATCTACTACTGTCGCTAGCCCCTGTCAGACTCTCCTGAGCTACCAGCGGGAGACAACGAGTAAACACCTTATATCCCCCCCGCCCATCAATTAGCGGTACCGCGCATGCGCAGTTCGCCGAGGGTTTGCACTTGTGTGCTTTTCATTTTAAATTTTAAAGCATTCTACTTGAGTTACTGATCGTCCTAGCCACAAATCTTTTGCAAGCTTGGTTATGTAACTTAAACTAAACAGTGCCTAACTGATCTGCTGAGCTAGCTGCTGGTCTACTTGACCTAATTACTTACATTATTGGCTAGTGAGCAGGAGCAGTTGGATATTTCGCGTATGATTTGCGCATATTTAGAATATCGTAGAACTAGCGTTAGAACATTGAAACAAATAAGTAGGCTCGCTTCGCTCACCAATTATACCATGGTCTACTTCAATACACCCACAGGTCAGACCCTTTGAAAGTATGGCATGCTGAACTTCAATGAAAAACAAATGTTTGTGACCTATTTGCGCGTATATGCAGATTTATTCGTTATAAAATTCTGAGGAACAAAAGAAACAAATTTTAGCCTGCCCTTTTTACTGTAGTCAGTAAGTTCACCAAATGGACTAATTCTTTAGGGAAGCGTTGCATAATATACCTTCAACCATGAAGGAATGTATATAGGTGTTTATGTAAGCATTAGTAGCATTGAGTATAATTTACAGTTGAGCTGCTGATTGATCATGGTGTTGATGGCAATCTTGCAGTGAGGAAATATAAAGGGAGAGGTCACAAAGGGGGAGTGCAGCAGGAGGCATAAAGGTAAGGGAAAGGAGCGAGAAAACTATTACGAAGAGGAGAAATGGAGACTAAGCACAAGAACAAGACGACAGCAGTTTCAGAAAAGGGTGGTTGAAAAAATTAACTACCGATGCAATCCGTCGTCTGCTTTATGTGCTCTTGTACTTCCAACAGCAATTAAAAACTCAGTAACCGTCTACATTTCTTGGGATATAGGGGTGCCAAGACGCAACACATTCTTTTGTACCCTGTCGAGACTAGCTTCATTTACTAGAGAGACTAATACTAGAGATAAAGAGAGAGACTTCTACGTTGAAAATTTCAGCGCTGGGAAGTCAAAGTGTGCTTTACATGCTGGGTATTGCTGCATCGTTTCCCCCTGGATGTTCCTATGCACATACAGAGTAGGACTATACTCTGCATAGCACAAAGAGATGGATCACGATTGGAGTTCTTTGGGATTTGTTTTGGATTTTTCGTGTTGTATTGTGCTTAATTGCCATATGTAGCTCATTGTCCTAAGGTACGAATCCTACTAAGTATAGCTTTTTCTTTGGAAAACGAGTTTCCCAGGCTTTGTTGCTTTGCCTATGCCGTGTAACCTCGTTCTCACACCGCGGAATCCATTTCACAGTAGTGTGTGAACCATCTGTATGGCAAAACAGACCCTAGCCCCTACCCTATTCCTTAACCACTCGGCCATGCCAGACTGGGAATATCCTTTGTCTGTGCTCAATGTATAACCTATGTACTGTAGTAGTACTACTCAAATTCCAATACCCGATAATACATGAAGAAGTAACCCAAAATCATCTCCTACCTACCGGGGTGATACCATTACGGGGGGGGGGATAGGCGGCAAGCGACACAAAGCGATGTCGGACGGCTCCGATCGTGAGCGATGTGGGCGACAAGGGGCCTCTAAACAATTCACCTTCCGCCAGATTTTGTAACTGGGCAAGTAACTGTGTCGTAACTGGGCAAGTCCCTGTAGTCTCGGTACCAGCCCCTCGCCCTTCTGGTATATACCAAGACTAAGACTAGGGAGTACTCAATTACGGAAATATCATAATATTATACCTTTTGTTTCTGGTTCCATTTGCGATCGCCGGGGCTCAGTTAGTTCACGTTATTCTGGTGCCTAGACGCTAATAATACGTACATATAAGCGCACGCGCGTAAACGCTAAGTTCACTTATATCGAGTCACCCCGTGGGCTCTTCCCAGGAGCAAATCCCTCATTTACACCCCGGCCAACACCCTCGTCTCCCATCCACTACTTCGTGACATCCCCACGGCTTCATTCTACTCCGCTCTCCAATCGGCCCCTCCACCAAAAGAATACGTACGGTAAAGGAGACAGTCGCTAGGCTTCACGATCTACCCTCCTCAGGTCCTGTTTGGCTCTACCAAAGCTGGCGCGTGTGCTCCGCACTTGCCCTTTTAAAGTCTCATCCCAAAGCCCTAGGGTCCTTCGACAACTGATGGGAGACGCCCTCTCAGACATCGCTGGAAGACCGCTACCAGTCTGGTCATGGCTTAAAGCCTCCCTGCCCTCCTCCCTGGGCTGGCTGAACCTCCGGCAAGCCTCTGTTCATGCCTCGGCAGCGTATATCGGCTCCCTCCACCAATCACGACACCTGGTGGCCAAAATTCTGGGACGGACCGCCCCCCAATCCACCTTCCCTACTCCCTCCAATCCATGGGAGTCCATCCAGGACATTGATGTCCCTCTCTCCCAACATGATCAACCCACTGTACCATACGAAATGTAACTTTGTAATTTATAAATGTCATGGTCGATTTATAAATGTCGTCGTCGATTTATAAATGTCTTCGTACATATCCTAAATTTTGCAGCAAATTTATATAATAGTGGGCATATATAGTACCTATGCATATTTGTGAATGAGTTTTGGAACAGATGGCATGTGGTTCAAAACTTGGCCAGACAGTTGAGCCGTGAACCATGCCTATTATATAAATGTTGTTTCCTCGGCGCGCACGCGCAGCGAGGGTTACGGTAGTCGTTCTGTGTGTCTGTCTGTCTGTCTGTCTCTGTTAACCACGTTTTCTGCCACCACGCGCAACAAACCGGCCAAAAAGCGACAGCAACAGGTTCAGCGCTACACTGGCTTCATTTTAAAAATGGCGATGTTCGTAAAACTACTGCGTTCAAGAGTTATGGCGTGAAAACCAAGTGAACAAGCCAATATGCTAATTAGCACAGGCTTACCTCGACCAGGTCCGCTCGCTCTGTGCATCTTGAAGGCAAAATAAGTCACAGCGAAGGGCGTGTATCGACTCCCGCATGCTATCTACTACTGTAGATAGCCCGTGTCAGACTCTCCGCGAGCAGTAAATGCATACTAATAGCCAAGCCCATCGTTGAGCGGTACCGCGCATGCGCAGTTCGCCGAGGGTTTGCACTTCAGTGCTTTTCATTTTGGTAAATGCATCATTAACCCTCGGCGCGCATGCGCATCGAGGGTTACAGTACTTGGGTCTGTCTGTCTGTCTGTCTGTCAGTCAGTCTGTCTGTCAGTCTGTCTGTTACTCTTCATCTCACTTCTCGAGTGTTCTTTCGTCTCACAAAGGATACCACCTACTGAACGGGCAATGAAGGTCCGAAATTTCGAACGGTTTTCTCTAAAACTGCTCCGTTGCAAAGCTAGAGCGCGAAAAAGCCAATATGCAAATACACAACGGACGGGATGGCTTACCACAGTCGGATCGATCCGCGTGCTCTGCGTACTTCGGAGGCACCAGAAGATGCAACGCAGGGCGTGTATCGCCTCTCGCATGCTATCTAGTAGTGTAGGCTCGCCAATAAATACAAAAATCGGCCCGTTGCGACGACTAGGGTGGCTCGCTCCCGCTCGCCAATTAGTTATTGGCGAGCGGGAGCGAGCTAACCTAGTGATCCAAACGGCGCGATTTTTCTTATGTTCGTCCGTACGTCGTGCTATTGCGCATGTGTCAGAATTACGCGCTTCTTTTTATCCGTTTCAAGTTTTTTTTACACGCTCTTGCTGCTAGTTCGCCAGGGAGAGAAACTCTCTTCCATTCGGCGGCATTCGCTGCACTCTTTGGTGCTTTACCGAGGCTTGCAATCTTCGTGGTTCCAAGCTGCAAGTTGTAAGTAGCGTAGGTTGGCTCGTGCGGATATAATCATTGCGTGCTCGCTCCCGCTCGCCAATAATGCCGTGCATTCGCCTACAGTACTAGTACTACGCCTACTTCAGGTGCTTCCGAAAATACCCTCAGGAATGTGTGTAGGGGTGGTATTATTATTATTATTGTTGTCATACACACCTGTAAAGGTGCAAACATAAAATGAAACAGAGGGAGAGAGGTAGAAGGAACACAGAGGGTGGACCAGTGGCCGACTGGACTCTGTCCCATCGCCATCCGTGGGCTTAAGGGCTCCTGGACCGACCACTGATCCCCTCATCATAATTCTTGCAAAAGTGACTACATAAAATTTACTGACATGAAATTCTTGAGATAAGGGACTCAAAGTCTGAAAATAGACCAAAAGTACTTCGAACTAATCTGATTACATATGCAATACTAATATCAGTATCATGAAAACATCTAACATGTAAATGACCATAGTGAAAATTATAACCAGTGAAGCAGTTAACAAAATGAGCAGACTCAGTAAATATGGTACTGATGGGATTAGAAGAAGAAGAGAGAGCTTTTACCAGGAAGGATTTAAAACGTTGATATATTATATTTGAAATGGTTTGAACCCGTGCGACACAATGAACAATAGCAGTGTGTGAACGAGCGGGTAGATGCCAAATCTTGCGTAGAATCTTGTTTAAGGCCACTTCAAGAATACTAATTGATGGAGCATTGAGTGACCAAAGACAGCTGCCATAAAGGGATAAACAATAGCATTGAAGCAGAAATGTTTTGACTTGAGGGTCAACAAAGTGAAAGGAACATAGAAGTGAGTTTGCTTTTCGATTTATATCCTTGACAGCCCTCATTATATCCCCAGTATCGTCCAAAGTACTCGTAAAGAGATGACCCAGATGTACAACTCTATCAGAGTAGGATAACTTAGTTCCATTGAGGTAGATGGTCGGAGTGATCGGACGGACTGATGGGGCATAGAAACATATTAGTTGTGTCTTACTTGCATTGAATTCAAGTTTATGTGAAGCAGAAAAAGAACAGCAAATCTCTAACATTTTTCTCATTGCGGAGGCACAAGGAGCCAACAATACAACATCATCAGCATAACTGAACGCACCAACAAAGGAACAACCCCAGTAACAGCCAACACCAGAGTATATACCCTAGGCGTGAGAGACTAGCGCGGGTTGTCCCGCGTGACGGACGTTCCGGGATTCCGGGGTTCCGGGTCGTTTCGCGGGGCCAGACATTCCGGGGGAAAAAGAACGTCTGGTCGCCGGGTCGTGGCGTTACACCCGAAAACAATAGGCGGGACTCGACCATGGCAAATCAAGTACTAGTAGGCGAATGCATGGTGCAAAGGGACACTCATACTAGTTGTCTAACTCACTAGCTGCGCGATTCTGCAGGGAACAGCGGTATATACAGCGGAACTTCCTGTCATGTGACAGGAAGCTCCTGTCAGATGCATAGCGTATATACACGTGACGTGTGATGAATCCTAAGGACGCGCAGGCTGCTGCTGAGCTCAGAGCCTTCTACAGCAGCTTGTTCAACGCTCCGGACTTCCTCAGCAGGTTGCAGTCGCCGGTAGCCTACCTGTTAATCTAGCGCCCGTTTTAGCGGCGGCACCAGTTACCAGTAGCAGGGATGTGCACATAATGGCCTGTCACGCCGTCGATGGTCCCCCGCCAAAACTGGTCCCCCCGGAACGTCCGTGGCAGCCGTAATTGGTCCCCCCTGCCACACACGGTTTCCCACCCGAAATATGCACTAGTATCAAGCGAACCCGTGTGTCTGTTATATCTTAGCATCTTTGAGTGTCACTGAGCCGCGTCACAATGTGTTTTCCGACGGTAACTGCTACACAGCTACGTCTTCTCCCCGTTTCACTTCGCTGCTGGCGCGTTCACGTCGTCGCCCACGCGCGTTACTCTACTGATCGTAGCTACAGTGCAAAAATAAGCAATACCTGCAGTGAATGGTTTCACGATTTGTTGTGGAAAAATTTTGATTCCGTATGAATAAGCACACGAGCAGCATTTACGGCGCAGAAAGAAGGGGGCGGGGAAGATCGACAACTGATTGCTGGCTGATAGCGGCGAGCCAGTGTACTCGCTATAGCAGCGAGGGCTTATAGCTAGGCAACTTATTTGTACCAAAGGAACAAACTCTGAACAAAGAAACAAAGAAAGTATAGGCTAGGGGCGGCAGGGGGGACCGTCTGCGGTGCAGCGGACGGTCCTAGGGGGATCGATTTTTCTGCTGTGGACGGTCCGGGGGGTACTAATATTCGTGTGACAGGCCGACCGAGACTTGGCTAGTATGACTTGATGCCGTAGCTTGAATTGGTGGGCGTGGCCTTGATTAGTTAGCGCGCATCGCGTGGGGTGATTTTGGGTGTGGCCGGAAGTCGTTGCGCGCGCGCTGGGTCCGTCCGTTCTACACTTGATCCCAAGAAATATCCGAACAGTGGAAATATAGCTATGGTGCGATGGCAGGTCGACTGATAGTGCTCCTAAGCGAAAGAAGGAGTTGGACTCTCAACCGGGAGGCTCATATCGGCAGGAGAGGGAGGGAAGCCGAAACAACCTATATGGAACTACGTGAGAAACACGGGAGTAAATATGATGCACCAAGGCTTCGTTTGTGGGCAAGAATGATATCGACGGGTCTGCACAGTGATTATGATACCCCCAGAAATACCTGCATTTATAGGAAGCGCTCAGAAGCGTGCTCGAAGGGAAAGTTTGTCTGATGCTATAAGTGTAGCTGCTGTCGCCTTTGCTGCTGCTCTCAAAGGGAGAGGGATAAGGATCAGGAACCGCCCACTTCAGTAGTGCCAAGTGGTGTTTCTCCTGGACAATCAGTGGAGTTACGCATGAAGAATATGAACAGCTGCATTACTTACAGCAGCTGTATGATGATGGCATTCTACTGCAGAAGAGTATCATGAGCAGAAACAACTATATATTACCTCTTTCATTACCTCAATTCGTAAACTCATGAATTATTTCCTTGGATTTTTGGTAGTTACATGTGTGAGATTGCATTTGAAAAGTTCATTATCAATCTATTCCTGGGTGAGCTATCCAACCATGACTTGTGGCCTTGTACTCATAAAACTAGTAAGTAGTAGTGTTTCTCCATCAGTTGTACCATCACTATGAAAGCGGCTCTCAAGGTCGGACTTCACTTTGGAAAAAGCTTCCTCAATGGGGTTGAAGTTAGGTGTGTATGGGAGAAGGAAGTGGACCAGTACCCCAATCCATTTTAACATTGATTTTACTTCTGCCGTGTGGTGTATAGCGCAATTGTCTAGTACTACAACAGAATGAGGATTTATCCCATTAAATGGCATCAGGTGAGGAAGTAAATTTTCCTGTACAAAATCATAGGTGGTGTCACTGTTACTGGTATATACCCTTGACACTTTTGACATCTAGCAGTCCATGTATTGAAATAGCAGATATTCTTTCCCCTCGAATCAAGAAAGAATGATTTAATGCAGGTCTTCCACGCATACTGTAGCCATACTTTCGCAATGTGTTGCGTCTGTCCGCCCCCGTCTCATCAACAAACACAAACATCTCAGGTGAGTATTGTTGTTCACCCTGATCTCCTGCAGTCAAGTCGTTCTCGGGTGAGGTTTCTTGCAGTGTTGCATCGCATCCCCCTTCTGGGTGAGATTCAGATCGAGTGATTTCTAGAGGATAAACAAGCTGAAGTGGGCAGTGAAGAGTAGTCTGTTCACCATTCTTAGAAGGGGGTTTCAATACCGCTCCACGTACTAGTTCATCTCTCCCAGTATGTCAACACGTGCCACCTTCCAAATGGTGATCTTGTTCGTGGACCAAAACTATGTCGCCTGGCTTCACGGGAGTGGATGTTCCAGAAAAGTTGTCGGTGTGCGTCTCTCAACTCTAGGAGGTATTCCTTGCTCCACCGTTTCCAGAAGTGGTTAAGTACACAGTTCAAGTGCTTAGCTCTCCTGTTTAGTGACTCGCTTGTGACTTGGAAGTCTTCATTTTCGGCAAAATAGGTGAGGTTGTCAGGTAGGCTCAGTATTCTGCATCCCACCAAGAGGCGAGAAGGTGTCAGGAGCTCTTCAGTGTCATCTGAATACAGAAACGTGAAAGGACGAGAGTTGATGATGGCCTTAATCTTGACGAGAGCAGTATATATCTCATTGTAGGAGAATTTTGCTTGACCAATCATCTTTCTAAGGCATCTCTTAGTAGACTTGACCATTTCGAAGAGTCCACCCCACCATGGATCCTTCTCCAGATTGAATGTCCATTGGACTCCAACATGTGACAGGTAGTCCTTCACTTCCTTGTGGTTGAAAATGGTCTCCATCAGCTTTGCGGCTGCTTTGAATGTGTTGGCATTACCTGAGAGAATCCGTTTCGGTAGCCCTCTTCTAGCCGAACGAGGTGTTAGGAGGAATATGCCAGATTTGCATTGTGTAGTCGTCCTCCACATCTCCAGATTTGGTAATCATGTTGGAAGAGGCCGAATTGCACCTTCCATCTCGGAAATATCTGGTCTTGCATCATGCTGGACTGAGTGTCCATGATCCAGAGCCTCGCAGCCTCGGATAAATCACACAGTGTAAGCTCTGCTGACGTTACTTTCTTCCTCAGAAACCATACAAATTTGAGGACACAGGCTGTTGTTTGATACAGCCTTTGAGTAGTGCTGAACCGTTCGATGTCAATGAGCTGGCCAATCCTGTTGACAGGTTGAGTGGTCAACAAGTTGTGCACTACTCCTTGATTATTCGATTTCAACTCGGCAACAGATAGATCAGGAATTTCGTCTGGTAGTGCTAGTGCTGGAACAACATTGATCAGTTTCTTCAGCCATCCTGGTCCATTCTTCCACATTTGATTGACTGACAGCTCGAGTGGGGTCAATTCCCTTGATGCAGGATTTTCCTTGCCAGAACAGTGATTCCAATACTCTACTGGAATGAGGTTGCAGATTTCATTCACTCGGTTTTGCCCCTACCAGTACCCTTGATCCAAAAGAGTGTGACTTGGGAGTCAGTAAAACACCTTGGTTCGCTCAGGTCTATTGTTGTAGATAGACTCTCGGATATACTTGTTATCAGCCTAGCCAAGAGAACTGCGGACAACAATTCCAGTCTGGGAATAGTTAGGGCCTTGAGGGGTGCTACTTGAGTCTTTGAAGTGACGAAACTGGAGCACCTTCGACCATCGGCTTCTTCTACCAGGTAGACGAAAACAGCGGTGATTGATGCATCACAGAAGCTGTATAAACAGTAGTTTGGCGTCTTGTCCCTTACGCTACAGAAAGAGCACCTAGGGACCATGATTGGCTGGTTGGTCTTCAGAACGTTGACTAGCCCCTTCCACTTGTTCAACAGTTCTCCTTCCAACGGCTAGTCCCACCCCAACTTGACCTTACACAACTCCTACATCGGTGTCTTGAAGCGTATTGTGACAGGAGACAGAAATCCCAACGGATCGTAGACTGGGTCCAATTGTGTGGCGGTCTCAACTATGCCATCCTGGCTCGACACCAATTGATAACTTGTGACATTCCATCTGACTCAAAGAACCTTCTGCTCATCAGGACAGCTGTGTGGATTCAGCGTATGTTTCTTCTGACGCTTCGATTTCTGGGACTTCAGCGTTCTTTGTCAATTTTGGGGCTGCCTCTGGGCATCGATCAACTTCTGTAGCGAAGGGGAGTTAGTTACAAACTTGCGGAGGTTGAACGATCCATGACTCAATATCTCCTTTGAACTTGTGTACAGAGTGTAGGCGTTGTCTTCCATGTCTGCTACAAACACTACATCATCCACATATATTGACTCCATTAGGATCTTCACGAGTTCAGAATGAGAGATCAGATATTTCTCGACGTGATGTTTGATCGTAGCATTGAGCAGGAATAGGCTGGGTGAAACTCCGAAGGCTACTGTTGTAAATCTCATCTTGAGAATATCAGGCTCTTCCTGGGAGGCGTACCTCAACCACAGGAATAGCAGGACATCATGATCCTTTGGCACCATGGAGATCATCAGAAATGCTTTCTCGATGTCAGCAATGAGGGCAACTGGATAAGACCGGAATCGCAGTAGTATCTCTGGTTGAACTTCGGGCCAGTGTGGAGGCAGTCGTTAAGCGAGGGGCCACTTGATCAGGCTGAGGCATATACGACTCACCTTCGTCGTTTTCTTGTCTCGACTGATCACAGCGTGGTGAGGCAGGTAGTGGGTCACTTTCGGTGTACCCACTGAGTTTCAACAACTCCACTATCCCCTTCTCAAGTTGTTCGTGAATGTTGGCATCATACTCACATAAGAAGTTGGGTCTTGCTTTAATCTCCGCAGGAGAACATGCAACCGTCGGTGACTGAGGTAATAGTTATCAGGGAGCAGATCATGATGCTCGTGCCAGGGTAGAGACACTTCATACCTACCATCCTTCATTTTGATGGTGCTAGCGAACTGATCAGACACGGTTCGGGGTCTGTATTCCTAGTGACTCTAACTCACAAAAATGACCGCAGGGTTGTGTCAAGCTCCTTGTTTGTTACGCCTTCTAAACGTAGGGTGTGTGTGGTTAGGAGACTCATGGTTGTTGGATCGACAGTCTTCGCTCAGATGCCCTCTCCTAATACACAAAAAGCATCTTCCGTTACAGAGAAGCATTCGTTTATACATTTTCCCTTTAGCCAGTTTCCCCGCCTTCTTTCCATGCGCATGCACATTATCCATTGAAACGTTCGCAGAAAATCTCCCCACTGCAGTCCTTGGGACAATGGAATAGAACTTAGAAGCTCGATGGCTTCCTTCGCCTTCTCCACTTTTGAGGGAGAGACAATCATCGTCTCCTCCGGCATTCATTTTCGACCACGAGCACACTGCGCATGCACTAGTTAGCTATGTCGCTTATCTGGCTAAAGGTTTACTGAAACGTTTGTGAAAACGTTTACCAGAGCGAATTCGAACACTTTCGCGTATAGGTAAACGTTTACAGAAACGTTTCAACGAACGTTTGCGAAAACTTTACACAAACTCTTACCAGAGCGTGCGTAAAACAGGACGATGTTACGTCGGGGTTGCGTAATAAGAGTTCAATTTGTCCGTTTCCCAACACATGGCATTTTTGGTGGGTGGGAGCGAGCACACAATGACTGTATCTGCACGAGCCATCCACAACCTGCACCTTGGAACCACAAATATTGGACAGAGGTACAGCCTCGGTCAGGCACCGAAGAGTGCAATGCTGTCGATTCCATGGCTAAGATGCACATCGAGGATCAAGCTAGCTAGTACAGTTGGCAGTGTGTAAAACAATTTTGGATAAGAACACTACAAAAACGCTCAAGTTTTATGGGTTCAGTGTATGTCAGTACAAGTGCTTAAAAATACGTGATGTACACAAAACCCAAGAATACTTGTGCTATGTTTGTGGGTTATCTGTACATCACATATTTTGTGCATTTGTACTGATATACACTGAGCCAGAGAATGCCATAAAGCGTTTTTGTAGTGAAAGAAGCGCGTCATGCGCAGTTGGACGATGTACGGTCCTATAAATCGCGCTGTTTCAGACCACTAGGTTACCTCGCTCCTACTCGCTAATAATACCTCATATGTACCAATCAGATTACAAAGTTGTCTTGTCGCTTTATAATTGTACATGGAAACCAAGGTTTACTACGGAGCATACAATGGAAATGGAGTACCTCGTGTGGACCAATAAGATTTCTCAAATTAAAACCACTATGCACTAAAAATATAGGTTAGATGCGGAGCCGAGGTGACTACGCGTGGTAGAGTGCCGAGGGCTCCCGAGCTGTCGGCGTCCCGAGCGCAGCGAGGGCGCTACTAGGGAGCCCGAGGCACTCTACAACGCGTAGTTACCGTGGCGACGCGTCTAACCGGTTTAGATCCATTCAAACTGTTTGCAAAGATATGGCCACGCCAGGCGAGCTGTTCAGCGACGAGATACTATCTTGTCTAGACCAGGAAGACTCCGAGAAGGAACTCGACATACTCATGCTCGCCGCGAGCCAATCCTCGAACGCTCTGCAGATACGTGCGCGTAGAGTGGGCGGAGCCCTTTTCCGCGAAGCACGGCGGACGACGAGGGAGTGCTGTAGCTTTCGCCTACCGTTTCTGGCTCGCCGCTGGTAGCTGAAACCTCGCTCGAGTCTCTTACCTATCGCGTCTTCACGCTCGCTCCCCAATAGATCCCGTCGTCCGGGGCAGCGGGATCTACGGAAAATAGATCCCGCGTTTGGACCAATGAAATTGCGCGATTTCAAATCACCGGGATCTAAGAAGAGTTACCTTCTTAATTTAGCAATTATTAGGTTGTATAACAGACATGTAAATAATTAGCCATGGTGGAAGCAAAAGGTGCTACCATAGCCAATGCATTAGTTTGTTTAGAGATGAAATAATTGCCATCAACAGAAAGTTGTGGTATATCAATCATGTTCATTGCAGATAGATCCAGGGGCATTAACTGTGGTGACTATGAGATTATCCCACAGTGCAAAGATTTTGGAGTGGTTTGTAGCTATACTAAACAATTGCTCCTAGGTGGAGAGGCCTCGCCCTATCCAGAATGTGAAGAGGCAAAAACAGATGTGGCACGGTATAAGATCACTCTCTTAATTATAAAAACTGCTTTATCCATACAAAACACATATAGCACTCATTTAGCAACTTCTAACAGTGGTTAAAACAGCATACACTATGATACACAGTTCTAATAAAACCTTTGATGCATAATAATTATTACATAATTCAGTGCTGCAAGCGGTTCAAGTTACAAAAGAAGACATCTGGATTTCTTCTTCTTTTCTGGCTTCTCTGGTGTTTTGGAGTTTATCTGTCGCACCAAATCATAAAATATCTGAAAAATAAAATCAGGGGAGTTAATGTTATATACCACCCACACCAAAGGAATTTGAAAATCTAAATCCCAGAAAAGAGAATCTTCATACACAAATATTCCTTGTATATACGCATGCATATTGCAATTAGTGTTTTGACTGTAACAATAAGTACAAACTCATGAGTTTTTGGGTGCAAACGAGTGATTCATGCATATTATATTTTTGTATGTGTTTGTGAGGCCTGTATTAGTACGGGTGTTTTATTCCCAATGCATGTAGAAGTCCTTAATTACATCACACAATTGCACACAAGGGGGTAAAGCATATTTCATGGGTTGATTCCAGTGTTTGCCACAGGGTAATATTGAAACAGGGTGCTTATGAATTAATTACCTCCACAACAAATGCTTCCTGGCTGAAAAGCTACTCCACCTTACAACCTGCTGGGAAATCTCCTACAGGCCTAAAGCCTTTCAAGTGCTACTCTATAAGCAGCACACAACTGTGCACAGTGTAATCGTATTTTAAACGTGCCCAATAATTGCACACGCCCTTTTTCAATCCGGGCAGAGCGCCAGGTAGTTACAATGCTGCGGGAAACCCTGGATTTTACTATGTCAAGGAACAAAAATAGATATTAGGCTATTTAAAAGCCTTATTAATATATTCGTAAGTTGCCTTTCAATGGGAGCGGAATTAAGGGGTAAAAGATGATTATTTGAAACTTCAGGGGTTCAACCATGCCAAGAAACAAGAGAATTTATTTTTAGGCTTTGTTTTAATGCATCATTAATAATATTTTCATGATTTCTCTCCCACACATTTCTATGGGAGCGGAAAAAATGCTCATTAGTTTTGACAATTTCTTGGGGGGCAAAAATTCCTACAAGTCCTATTCCATGTAATGTAGTGGAACATGGCATGTAAGAATTTTTTAGCTCACAATAAGTTGTCGAACTAACACTGTAGAACGCATGTCTTCTATTTAAAGACCTTCCTCCTACAAATATCAAAAGTTATTCGCATAGGCTGCATCATGTGCCTCGTTTTCGACGTAATAACAATTTCATCAATAAGACACGACAAATTTCTCAAAAAAGTTTTAAGATTGACAATGGAGTACTCTTTTACAATAGTTTTTGGAATGTCAATTTTAAAGAAAATACTAATTGATGATTTGCTTGATTTAATTCCTGACACTTCGCAAGTTTACAGTAATATGGAAGCACCATCTGATATCTGCATACTCACCTAGCAATACCCCTAAAATGAAAAGGCACTAAAGTGCAAACCCTCGGCAAACTGCGCATGCACGGTACCGCTAATGTATGCATTTACTCGTGATCTCCCGCTAATACAGTAGTTCGCGGAGAATCTGACATGGGCCAGCTACAGCAGTAGATAAGCATGCGGGGGTCGATACACACCCTTCGCTGTGACTTCTTGTGCCTTCGAGCAAACGGACCCTCGCGAGGTAAGCCTGTTCAAATTAGCACATTGGCTTTATCGCTCGTGTTTCACGCCGTTACTCACGAACGCAGCAGTTTCAGAGAAACCCTCACATATTTTTCAACATTTATCCGACGCGAGTACGTAGTATTGTTTGTGGTGCGATCCATGGCTCGTGAAGTGAGATGTCAGGTAACAGACAGACAGACTGACTGACAGAAGGAAAAACACGACAACTACTGTAACCCTCGCTGCCCATGCACGCCGAGGTTTAATGAAAAGCACTAAAGTACAAACCCTCGGCGAACTGCGCATGCGTAGTACTGCTAATTGATGGAGAAGAGCACACAAACACGCTAATTCATGGGCTGGGTTATTAAAATAATGTTTATTCGTGGTCTCCCGCAAGTAGCTCGCGGAGAGTCTGACACGGGCTAGCTACAGCAGTAGATAAGCATGCGGGAGTCGATATATGCCCTTCGTTGCGACTTCCTGTGCCTTAAAGATACACAGAGCAAGCGGACCCGGTCGAGGTAAGCCTGTTCTATTTAGCATATTGGCTTTTTCGCTCCTGTTTCACGCCGTAACTATCCAACACATCAGTTTCTGAGAAAATCCTACATATTTTTCAACCTACACCCAATGCTGAATACGTGGTTTTGTTTGTGGAGCGATTCATGCCTCGAGGAGTGAGATGTCGGGTATCAGACAGACACCACAACTACCGTAACCCTCGCTGCGCATGCGCTCCAAGGGTTAACAATTCTCCACCTATACCTCCCATCTCAATGGATATCAACAAGATCCACTACTTGCCTTAAACGTGCAGTTCGCGTATAAAAGGGGCTGTACTGGTAGGGGCAAATTTTATTTTTGACGTTTTTGGAGTTTGCCCAACAAAGACACACTTACAAAATGGCGGCCGATACAAACCGACAGTTGGTAGACTCTACTGCCACACTCCATAAGCGTCTACCTGCAAGGACTACGGTCTAAATCCATTGCCAAGTATGAAACACAAGCCAAACACTATCCAGGGCGCTGGCATTCGTTGCGCTGGCAGTGTCTCGCTAGCTCAGTCATCTTCACGTGAGTGCAGACAGCCACGCCCCGCTGACTTAGCAAAAAAGCAACAGAGAAGCTTTTGTCGTTCGAGTTGAGTTTGGCTGTTAGCTTTGTTGTGGCGTTTTCAGGGTCTGCGAGTTTTCGTTGATTCTCGATATTGGTAAGTTGGTTTTCAGCATGCATATATAGCAACCGTCTCCTGCCTGCTCGAGCCAGCCGTCGTCGTCATGGAAATGATGTAATACGAATGCGTACCAAGTTTCATCTCCATGTGTGCTGCTGCCGTTAGCAAGTTTGAGGAGTGAAGAAGTAAATGCCTGAGGCTATTTGTAGTTCTTCAAATAATATGTGGTTGTCATGGAAACGATGTCATACGCACTCGTACCAAGTTGCATCTCCATGAGTGCTACTGTTAGCAAGTTTGAGGATCGAAGAGTGCCTGCCTGAAGCTATTTGATGTTGTTCAAACAATATATGGTCATCATGGAAACATGAAGTTGTCATGGAAATGATGTAACATGCATGCATACCAAGTTTTATATCCATGCATGTTACCGTTACCAAGTTTGAGGAGAAGTGACTGAAGCTATTTGAACAATATGTAGTCATCATAGAAACATGTAGTTGTCATGGAAACGATGTAATACACATGTGTACTAAGTTTCACCTCCATGTGTGCTACAGTTAGCAAGGTTGAGGAGTGAAGAAGTCGTTTTTACGAAATTCCCTGAGGCTACAATATAAGTAAAAAAAAAAACGTTTCCAAAAACGTTCACCGTTTAACTGTTGAACGGCGTTCCAACGGGTAAACGGGAAAACGGAAACGGGTAACCGTTCATGCGTTCACTGTTCGTCCGTTTGCCTGTTTTGCGCAGGAAGGTACGCGTGGTTGAATGCGTCGCATTGCATCACCCCGGCGTTTGGCAAGCAAGCGCGGGCGAGCTATCTAAGTATATATGTAGCTAGCTAGGGCGCTATTGTATGCCGCACCGTTGGCGTTTTCTAAACCGCTTCCCCTTGTTCGGCCCGCGGATCATTTGGCAGTAGGAGCTGCCGCGGAAGGTCCACCCGAGCGCTGAGCGGCTACGCAAGATGGTAGACAGAGATAGTGCGTAGCCTTTTGCCTGAAGGATGGCACAGAGTTGGACCGCTGTAGTTTCGTCGTCCGTCCGCATTTGTTCGTCCACGACGGCCTGGACGGTGGGTGAGACTTTCGCCGGGCGACCGCTCCCCTCCGCTCTTGCGAGCGAACCAGTTCTGCTGTACCGTGCTAACAGTTTCGCGATGCCCTGGCGTGTGGCGCTCATTCCTTCCCCGGCTAGCGCGACGGCTATAGCACGGGGAGAGAGACCGTGATCGTGGTGGACCAGAACTCGCTGTTTGAGGTAGTTGGAGTACGGCATCGCGAAACTGAGGACGCGGAACAGCAAGTCAACGCTTTCATACAGGTGCAACGGCCGACGCAACGGTTAAACGGTTAAACGGCGTAGTAAGTTTCACGCGAACAGTAAACGGCTGAACAGTAGAAAGGCGTTCAGCCGGAAACGGATAAACGGTACAACGGCGAACGCCGTTCAACGGTTAAACAGTGAACGTTTTTAGAAATTTTTTTTTTGACTTCTACTGTATTTGTTTTTTTGCTTGTCATGGAAACGATGTATGCAGCAAGTTTCACGTCCATGCGTGTTACAGTTAGCAAGTTTGAGGAGAAGTAGTTTAAAGGAAAATTGCCTGAGGCTCTTTCAAACAATATGCAGTCATCATGGAAACATGTAATTGTCATGGGAAAGATATAATAGGCATACACACCAAGTTTCACACGGGGTGTTTACGTATTACAAAATTTGCCCATTGAGTTACGTAAGCGCACGGTCAGCTTAGCAACGCATCCGCCAACAATTTTAAAATATGAATATTCATGAGATACTTCGCCTTCCTGTTTGCTGTTTAAGGAACGCGCAAGGGGCAGTGAGAACGCGATGGCCACGAGGGGTCGACTACGGGGCTCTCTCTCGTTTTTGTACGGAGGTTTTACCACGAAGGGCGAGCAAGTTACGGTCAAGTTCGCAACGATCCTCGAGTTTCAATGACTATCACAAGCCGGCAGGTTTCACTGTGTCGTAACTTTTTCAGATATTACTCACTGTTGCTTTAGTATTGTAAAGCACGGGGCTGCTGTAGGCAGATAGATATAGACCTTGTAACGTTATAATATTGGTAAACATGTCATTATTCTTCCTTCTTTTAGGCAGAGGTTTTGCATCTCTTACAGGACAGCAGCGGAGATGATGCACACCTGAGGCGCTCAACCCTGTCAGGTATGTTCACAAAGCGGTGCATGAGGGAGTTAAACTCCTTGTGGATAGACTCAGCTCCCCTGTTCAGCCATCAAGCCAAACCCGATGCCACGCCACTCTCTAAGGAAGGGGACGAGGTGCTCTTCTAGCATGTGCATCATGACTGTGACTGATGCCTCTGGAAACACCCGTCGATAGTAGGACAGGAAAGATTTTATGGCCTCATCTGCAGTGGTTTTGGTGGGCATGTATAAACACATCTTTTTGTACATAAATTACTTAATACATAGATTATCCAAATCGTGGACCTCACTCTGGTCCAAAAAATGGAGTGGCAGTGGGTGAACAATGGTTCAAACCGGTCTCTTATCGTCTCACAGTCGCTGTTTAGCGATGGTATCATAGCATGAGCAACACATAAAAGTTGGGTGTGTGCTATGGTCATCTTACTCCACAGAGACCTCTTCTGTGAGAGGCAGGTGTTCTGTCGAGTGGCCATTCCAGATCTGGCTCTCTTGACCCTTCCTCCACACACACGACAGTGGAGATCAAGCTGCTTCTTGTGCCAGTCTACCATAGCTGTGACAAGCCTGTGTATCCTGTACATATTTTGTACTGGCTTTTTCCCTGCTATTTGGAGTGGCGCCACTAAATGCTTTTGTTTTTACAACGGTTTGACTCTTATGCAAGCTAATTTTAGCGTAGTACTACGCAAAAAATAACAGGGCTTCAGTGTAAACGTCAAAACTCTGCGGTTGGTTGCGGTCCTTTTGCGGTATGATAAGATAAGCAGCCGTTCAGTTGCTAAGGACGTGTTGTGGCTCTGCGCATACCACTGTATTGTGTAGTACAGGTAAGGAATGTGCCAATCCTACTTCCGTTCGGGGATCTCATGGAAGGAAGTGGTGGAAACGATCGCTGGGAAACTGGCTTCAACCGGATGAAGACTCATGAATAATAAATTAGGCTACCGTATATCCGTGCGCGCATGAAAAATTTAACGTCTCAATGCCCAATTGTGCACAGTTAGCAAGTTTGAGGAGTGAAGAATAATTTTTACAGAAAAGTGCCTGAGGCTATTTGTTGTTGTGGTTGTCATGGAAACGATGTAATACACATGCGCACCAAGTTTCCCCTCCATGCGTGCTACAGTTAGCAAGTTTAAGGAGTGAAGAACTAGTTTTAAACATCACGCGGTCGTCATGGAAACATGTAATCGTCATGGAAATGATATAATAGGCATACATACCAAGTTTCATCTCTATGCGTGCTACCATTGGAAAGTTTGAGAAGTGAAGAAGTAGATTTAAAGAAAAGTGTTGAGGCTATGTATAGGTTAGATATGGAGCCACAGGAACTACACTATTTAGTGAGCCGAGGGCCCTGGGCTGTCGGCGTCCCGAGCGCAGCGAGGACGCTACTACCAGGGCCCCGAGGCTTACTAAATTGCGTAGTTCCCAAGGCAACACATCTAACCATCTTAGACTACAGCGCTAGCAACACACAACAACGCACGCAGCATTGAGGATGGACAGCTTACTGGGGTCACAGATTATGGAGCTTTTTGCTGAGGACGAACTTGAAGTAGACAGGCTATTTGCAGCTGTCAGCAGCCAGTTCGAGCAGGCGTACAACGACTATACCAGCAAGGCTATAGCAGCAGTACAGAGTGTTTGTTCTAGGCGGCACGGCTCGCTAACGCGAAAGTAGGTGGGGCCGCTGGGCGCTTCTCGCACCGCTAGCGTGCGCGTCTGGCTCGAGCTGTAGCTAGGGCCCTGTAGTCATGCACCGCTTCCTACTAGAAGACCGAGTACCTGGGTTTTCGTGAGAAAGAACCTCTCCAGAAGCGCCGTTTGCCTTCAGCCCGCACGGCGTCTCTCGAATTGAAGGCGTGGTTGCCATGGCTAATACGCGTAAGAAACGTGCTGCAGGGCTGCAAAATAGTTACCGCGGAAGGAGTAACTAACAAAAATAGTTACCTCTATACTCGGAATCTGATTGGTCAATTGCGTGTTACCGTAGTCTAATTGCTGTTATTTACAAACATGTATTGTTGTGATTTTGATGTTGGCTATCGGATACATTATGTATACAAACTTTCGTTCACGTAGCTCTTACCAATTTACACTGACATATGTAGTATGCCTGGGGCTATTCGTTGCTGTTTACAGTGAATTGTTTACAAACAAAAAAGTATGACGTCGCACATGTGTTTATGGATATGTACACTCCTACAAAATTTCATGGCTTTATCTCTTTCAGTTTTTGAGTTATGCTGGTTGAAGAAGAAGAAGATAATGAACAAAACTCCTATCATAGCCCCATACATCTATGATGCTAGGTACCATGACATTCCCTATATACTAAGTACTACCGTACTTAGTGATTTTAATGCGCACTGCACGTTTAAGCTTGTACCTGGTTTAGAAAGAGGATTCTTCTTTTGACAAATAACATAAGCATAAGCAAACTAATGTGACATAAGCGCTCCGCTACCTTACACTGTCGATCCAAGTAGCTGTGTAAATAGCCTTGTTGCTTTCTTGCTTTTGTTTTAGAATTGCAGGACAGCGAGTGAATTTAAATGTTTATCATAATGCCTATGGTATTTTATTTATCGCATCTACTCACACTGATCATGGAATTTCTAAGTTCATTAGCCACTCCTGGTATAAGTTTCGTGGAGCTAAGAGGGGGCACAAAAAGTGCCCTGGGTGTTGCGCAGACTGCAGTCGGACCTCTTGCGTGCAGTGGGGTCTGTAGGAAAGACGCGAAAAGACTGCAACCTGAAACTTGGAGTATCAAGACCCCATGCATGGGTCTATAGAACCGCTGCAGAGTTGTTTGCCCAACATCGCTCAGTTCATGAAGAAGAGCCCGAGAAACTCACCGGAAGTCGGATTGACATTGATTACGCAGAGGAAATTTGTGCACGTATACACTTCCCAGTGTAGCAAGCCCATATCAGACTCTCAGCTTGCTGCTAGAAAACGCAAAAGACTCACACTGACATGTATTGCGTAGCCGGCCAATCCACTCCCACCAATTAGTGGCACCGACAAGTGTGCGTGAGCACTGCGTTTGTGTATGGTATCTGGAGACGCTGCCACCTGTTTTATGAACATGCGTACATACGTATAGTTACATAACCCTTCATCTTGGTTTTGCAAAGCTATTTTATGGATGTGCATCAACCTCTATGTATGATCTCAGAATATTGGACTGGGCAACATTGCACATACATTATTTCCCCTGACTATCACTGTCCAACACTTTTACACAACACCACTCCATGTTAGTTTCATCTACTGCAAAGCTAGTTAGCTACTGCAAACCATGAAAACTTCTACTTCTTCTCAAACTCATTGAAAATAACAAAATCCCTGAGGTTGTAGCAGTACAGTGCTTTTAAGTTTAATAGAACAGCAGTTCAACAACATAATATTTCACAATATTTTGTTAAGTATATTAGTTACAACAGGCTGGTAAGGGTGGCATGTGAGTTAAACGTCCCTCAGGTAATAATTGCATTCCTGCACTAGGGCATATAACTGCAAGCCAAGTATAACTAGTTTGTACCCCAGTAAAACCGGTTTGAGTGCAGTTGCATAAAGGTTCACTTTTGTATTGGTGTACCTCATGGCGGACTGCAGCATTTCTCCATGGCGTCGTGGCTCGGGAGAAAGACAAATCCAACGCTTACTACATCAGCGTGAGCAGCACAGCGTGGTTGAATCGACGCGCAAGCAGCGCATAGAGTTGTATGCATGCATGAATGTGCGTTTAGATTGAGCGCTATTGCATCCGCGTACATGTGCATGTGCCTATGTATGAATTATTAAACGTCCGAACGCATTCAGACATACATAGAAAGGTTAGAACGCTTTGCATTCAAAGACTTTCAGGATGTACTATTATATATGTAGTACTCACCTCTGACACATTGATTTTAGACTTGGCAGACGTTTCCATGAATGCACTGGAATGAAAGAGCAAACAACTAATGGTTATGTATGTATGTAAGTATTTATGGGGGCAGCCCACATTACAACAGATATCAGTAGGCGTACAGGTCTACATACATTATCACAAAGAAGATTATGAATTAAGGGGGTCTATAAAATGCATGGGTAAGTTGTTGGAATCCATAAACCAAATTTATGTTATTGCTGCTTATGTTAGTCATGTATACCAGTTTCTACAACACACCAACCCCATAAACAGCAACAACAACCCTCCCCCCCAATGAACTAAATGTGGTAGTTTAGGCCAATGACCACAGTGGCCGGAGCGTGTCACCATCTGCGGTGGTGGACTTGGCGAGGTTGGATGAACCTGATGCATATGTGAGGGCGGAGGGGAGTCGAGATGGGCTGGTTTGAGTCGGTCTAGGGAGATGGTTGCCGGTTTCCCCATGTAATCGATAGTGTAGTGTTTTGAAGAGCGGTTCAGGACAAGATACGGGCCATCATAAGAGGGTTGCAATGACCTTCTGACAGCATTGCGACGAAGAAACACATGCGCGAACACTCAGTTATGTCAGTGGTCCTACGAGGTCAATATGGACCATGTCAAAACGAGCATCCGGAGTAGAAAAGGCAGCGAGTGGGGTGATGGTGTGTCGTTGGACCTTGGCTCGCTGGCACTGTAGACATGCCTGAGCCATCTTCATGCATATGCATACACAGTCTCATTCATGCAGTCGTATTCTCGTTCGTTCCTCTAGTCCGTGTGCGTCCATGTCCTTGCATGCATGAGCCCGCCCCAATACACTGCGCAGTGCGCTGAATACTGCATCGTAAACGTCGAGAATAGCAGTTCAACAACATGGTGCCGATTCACACGGAAGACAGACCCCCCTTGGCAGCACGATGGGCTGGTGAGATGTTTTTTGACACACGTCTGCCTCCGGGCTAAGGTCAGCACCAAAAATCTTCACTGCAGTGGCGGATGCGCTACAGTGGGCCCTCTCACTACCTGGACGACTACCTTACCATGGGCCCGCCTAACTCAATGGTATGTGCAAGTAACATGGAAGGCATGCTATCGGCCTGCAGGAGGTTGGGTGTGCCAGTGGTCCCCGAGAAATGTCAAGGATCAGCGGAGGCAATTGTGTTCCTGGGTTTCGAGCTTGATACAAGGTCGATGGTGGTGCGCCTGCCGCAGGCTAAACTCCAGCGGTCCCAGAGGTTGGTCCTAGAATGGTTAGGAAAGAGGGCGTGACTGAAGCTTGAATTGCAATCGCTCTTGGGACACCTGCAGTACGCACATTTGTACGGCCGCTAATCTAGCAGGTGGCGTCCTTCAGGAACAAGCTCCACTGGATCAGGTTGACCGAATCAACACATTCAGATCTCTACTGATGGTACTCCTTCATGGAAGGCTGAAACGGCATATCAACGATGCCAGGGTCCCCACCGGTGGAGCTACCACTGGAGTCAGATGTGTCAGGGCGGTGGGGCTGCGGGGTCAGCTGGGGGAGCCCAAAAAAATATCCCTTCAGCCACGGAGCGAAAACTGGTAAAGTTTATTGCCTATCTAGCGAACAAGGGACTCAGGCACCAGACCCAGAAGTCCTATCTCTCAGCAGACCGGCATCTCTAGATCGAGTGCGGAGGGGGTGACTTTAGGGTGGAGATGTAGGCAGTGTGTTGCATTGGGTTCCTCAGGTCGTCTCGGACTCAGGGTCGTTTGACCTGAACCAACACCTGTCCCTCAAGGATGTGACAGTAGATAGCAAGGAGCGCCCAAACTGCATCTATGTGCGGATAAAGCAGTCGAAGACGGACCCTTTCAGAGCAGGAATCATGGTCTGCTTCCACAAGACAGGTCAGCGGCTATGCTCAGTGACTGTGCTCCTATCCTACTTGGTGGTGCGTGGCAAGGAAGATAGTCCCCTATTACTGCGGACATGACCCCGTCTAGTATCTCTCTTACGGGAGGCGCTGTCTCAAGCTGGCCTGGATCCCGAGAAGTGTGCCGGTCATAGCTTCTGGATCGGGGCAGCTACCACTGCAGCAGCCTGTGGGGTACCCGTCGACCTTATCAAAACCTTGGGTAGATGGAGGAGTCAGACTCACAGCTGTCAGAGATCAGCACTTCTCTGGCTGGAGCTCAGGTCTGAACAGTTCCTAGACGAGCCTTCCTGCCAGTTGTGCGTATGTGTCGTTCTCATATTATTGCAAGAATGGGCTTAGGGGAGGTATGGGGGTGCTCAGGGAAAGATTGGGAGGGGGTCGTTGTATTGGGTGTAGGGCGTGGCTAGCAGGTACCACGCCGCACCCCCCGATCGGTGCAGTGGGGACTGAGTAAGGGGTGCATCAGAAGGGGGGAATCGCCTAGTAGTTGAGGCGTGGTCAGGGGCCAAACCAACCCATGTCCCAATCGCAATGCTGTCTGGCATGCAGTACGTTCAATGAAGCACGGTTAAATAGGATTTAATAAATTAAACCAAGTTAACAGGCGAATTTCGGACAAAGGGGGAGGGGTGCAAGTGGCACGTGCATGCGTAGCAGGCTTGGCATACATGTGGCAAGAGAACAGCAAGAGACTGGTGCTGCTGCTGAAGATTTTTTTTCTGTATGAATATCTGGGGGGCACGATAACGTGTTGGTCTCTGTTAACTCAGTTGGTCAGTTAGCATGGCGGGTTGGTGTAGGGTGTGGCTAGCAGGTACCACGCCTCCCCCCTTGATGGAGGATCGGTGCAGCAGGCAAGGCGAAGGGGGGAATCCCCTGGTAGTTGTGGAAGGCGTGGTCAGGGGCCAAACCAACCCATGTCCCATTCGCAATGCTGTCTGGCATGCAGTACGTTAGAGTCTACATACGGTGGCGGACGCGAGAGGGGTGCCCCTACCTGGTTTGTTGATACAAGCCTCCGCATAAGCTTCATGCAGGAATTTAGCATTCTACTACACAGTATATACTAACATGGTACTATGCGTACTGCATTCTATTTCTCAGTTTATGTATATGTGTGTGCTTTGTACAGAGCCAAACATCCAGTCAAAGTCCATGTATGGGCAGGCATAAGTGTCAGAGGTCCAACAGGGATCTTTATCTTTGAAGGGACCATGGACGCTGACATGTATGTGGAGATCGTGAGGGAGACCCTGCTTCCATTCTTGCATGATGAAGTGTACCCCACTGGGCATTGCTTCATCAAGATAATGATCCGAAGCATAGAATAGATGCTCATATTATGAGACAGTAGGTATTATGGGACACTCCCGAAATTTTGGCAAAAACTTACCATAAATCACTAGTAGCACAAGCGAACTAAGCGCTCTTATGGCTCAGGGGCAGTGCGCATCATTTAAAGTGAAGTTCAAAGTTCACGTACATTACACGTGTGAGGAAAAATGGCTGCAAGGAGACCGCTGGTTTCACAGCAAAAACTGTGGTGTTCTGAGTCAATGGCAGCAGCGCTCAAGGATGTGGAAAGCGGTTCTAAAGGTCTGAGGGAAACCGCGTGAACCTACAACGTCCAGGTGGAGACGTTAAGGAGGAGGGCGTCAGGACAAGTTACGCTCTACTGCAAATCAGGTCCAGGTACTGTATTGAGCGCTTTCCGAATATTGTATCAAAATGTCAGAAATGGGTTTTGGGCTTGGCAGGGAGGATGTCATGCGTGTGGCTTTTGCCATCGCTGAGAAAAGTGGTCGACCTCACTCATTTAAAAACGGCATGGCAGGAAGAGGGTGGATGGAAGGGTTTATGCGAAGATTTCCAAGACTATCATTGCAGCCACTTAGCTTTGCACGAGCAAGAGCATGCACAGACGAGGCCATAAAAGGGTTCCTCGAGAAACTAGGTGGCATTTACGCTCAACTGAATCTCCTGGCGATGCCCATGCAGGTTTACAATTGTGATGAGACGGGAATAAGCATAGTCCACAACCCTGGTCGTGTTCTGATGGAAATGGGGAGAAAAAAGTATGGTCAGTTACGTCCTGTGAGCGAGGAAAGACACACACTGTAATTACGTGTGTGTCTGCGTCTGGGTATGCAATTCCACCAATCATGATATACCCACGTATTCGCATGTCAGAAGGGTCGAAGACTGGTGCAGTTCCCGGTACATTGTTTGGTTGCTCTAAGAGTGGGTGGGTTAATCAAGACCTATACTTAGAATGGTTCCGCTTTTCGATCCCATCTGCACAACCTGTCCTCCTTATCAAAGATGGACACTCTTCACACATCAGTTTAGAGGTCATAGAGCTGGCCCAAGAGAATGACGTTCATTTACTTTGCTTGCCGTCACACATGTCTCATCTCCTGCAGCCACTTGACGTGGGCGTTTTCAAGTCCAGGCTGGCAAGCAGTTTTTGGCAGGCTGTGTGGTGCGCTCTGAAAACTTGCCATCTCTGCTAGCTATTGCCTGGCCACAGGGTGTAACACCAGTCAATATCATGTCTGGCTTTCGTAAATGCAGGATACACCCCCTCAACCTTGGCGTAATGCATGACCGGCAAACTGCCACATCTGAGGCTGTTTGTGGAGGCATGGTGCAGCCAGACTCAAAAGAACCAAACAGTCCTGGTGTGTCATCAAGTAACAGTGCAGGCTCTGCTCGAAGTGGACTCACTACTCTAACTCCACCAACGTCAGAGTGTGGCCAGTCTTCAGGCAGTGACTCACGAGATCTCGGTGATATTCCAAGACCAAAGAAATCAAGTTCCTCTAGGAGAGGAGTAAACACCGACACCATTAGTATTACAGATACGGAATTCGTTGAAAAAATGAAGCTAAAGGAACTTGAGACACAGAAGAAGCAGGAAGAGGCGGAGAGGAAGAAAATCGAGAAGGAACAGAAGAGACCTGAGAGGGAACAGAATAGGGTTGAGAAAGAACAGAAGAAGGCAGAGAAAGAGGCTTTGAAGGGACGGAAAAAGAAAGGAAAAAGGAAAGGGAAGGAAAAGGGAAGGGAGCTGAGCCTGTGGAGGAAAGTGAACAGAGCGACTGCGAGTGCCCTGTTTGTGGAATCGACTTCGGAAATGATGAAGAAAATGTGCGGTGGATAGGCTGTGATGGATGCCTTCGATGGTGGCACGTTGACTGTCGCGACATAACCGAAATACCTGATCTTTTGCTCCGACTGTCTATAGAGCTTCCTATAATTCTGATGCACGTACTAATGTATTGGACACATTATTTCATGCTGCATAAGCTTAGTCCACTGTTCTTGTCTCTTCTTTCTCTTAGTTGCAAGTTTTATGCTTGATGTGTCTCATGATACATGTACATGTCCTATAATACATTTTGTAGGCATGTTGTAAAATTGGTGTGTAATTTGTTCATTTCTAGCTGTTGCACCTACTTTCTTCTGTCAAGCGCTTTGTGCTGAAAGAGCTGTGTGCTGTAGCATGATGCGGCGCTGTGCTCTGTTATTACTTAAGGCGTGGCTTTCAATGGATCTTAAGTGTCCCATAATAGCCTCTTGTACTCTACATCCATGCGAGCTGTAGAGTTCTTCCAACACCAACGACATCAACTGGTGGAGGACCCCTCCCGAGTCACTGGACCACAACCAAATCCAGAGCATGTGGCATGAGTTGCAGGAGTGCCTGCGAAGCGAAGTGAAGCCAATACACCAAGGAAGAGCTGGTCACTGCGATTTCTGAATTCTGAAAGACTGTCACTCCCGCCAAGTGTAGCAGGTACCTCCGACACCTGTGGAAGGTCATCCCTCGGGTTATTGAAGAGGAGGGAGCTGCCACCGGCTACCGATCTCCTTCTATCTCTCCTCCTCAGTTTATTTTAACCGGTTCTTCTCAGAACCACCACAAACACAAATGGTACACCTCGCTTGCTAGTGTTACAGTAGATAGTACAACAGCTTGGCCTCACACCAAGAACACTTGAGCAGAGTCAGAAACACACATTGACCCCTTGCCAGTGGTAATTTGCAGCCTCGTTCCAGGCTCCCCATGATGGAGGTCAGGGATTTTTCACTTTTCAAAATGAAAAGCACTAAAGTGCAAACCCTCGGTGCTAACACGCGCGAGTTGTATGCTGGGCCATGCGTCATCGACGGAGCCAGTAACACGAGTCACGCTGTAACACAGGGTAGTTGCATTAGCGGTTAGAGCAATTGCTCAGGTGTTTCAGAGGCTCTCACATTTGCTTTATTCAATCAATCCGCTCTTCTGTGTTTCAATGCTGTTGCCAGACGTTTTATAAATGGGAAGGCATGGCTGCATCCACAAACTGCTCGCCACCTGAACTATTATGCTGCATTGCGGACATACCTTGGCTCAGCATGTTTATCCATTGAGAACAGAGATCAAAACTGACGGAAGCCTGTAGATCGTACAACCAACGTGGGGTAACGCATGCTCCAGCGAAAATTGACATGATGCGTGCGCGCTATGTAGCCTGCCGGAGAGGGTGCGCGATTGACCGCACGTTGGCTTTTTCACAAGCGAAGAGAAGGGCAAAGGTTAAGGCTGATCCCTGAACTTTATCAAGCTCAACTTCTAAAGGACTGAGAGCGAAAGAAGCATCAACGCGAAGCTCAGAGAAAGACAATGTCAGAAGAGCAGTTACAGGAACATCAGCTGAAGGAACGACTACGTGTTAAAAACTACTGATCAAAGAAGTCAATGAAACCAATGAGCAGCACAAACCAGGGGACACCATATCGCTCACGTCAAGCTTTAGGAAAAGCAATAAAGCAACTTGAGCACGGCCTTCCATCATCTCCTCACAAGCAACACTTTGTTGTCAAAAAACTTGCCAGATCGGTAGGAGTACCAGCGTGTTCGACCTATAAAAAGAGTGCTTCAGCAGAAAGTAAAAGAGAATTGGTGCATTCTTTCTACAGGACCGACGACATATCGTGGCAAGCACCGGGAAGAAAAATTGCATCGTCATTCATGAAACAACAGAGGAGGGAGGGAGAGAGGATTAAGACAACCCAGAAAGTTCACTACATGGTGATGTCACTACGAGAAGCCTACAACAAGTTCATAGAACAACATTCTACAACGATGAGTCTCTCAAAATTCTGGGAGCTAATATCAAACTCTTTGAGGGGGG
>CASHTH010001638.1:0-26849 GCA_030341885.1 Geodia barretti
AGTCACCAAATGCAGACCGCACCGAGGTCCCTCTCAGCTCCTCCTCCAACTGCGCCAGTGATCCAGTAGCATCAGCCCAGTAGCCGTATACCACGCTCCGCATTTCCCAAACACCACCCGTCATCCTCGGGTTCAAAACGGAACGTCAACACCACACGTATTCAGTCGTTCTCAAACATCGCCTGTCACCTCTGTGACTGGGTGATCGAGTGCCCCCGGTAAGGTTCGCCAAATTCTTCTTCATCGACTCGACATCATTATCGGATCCTAATGCATCCGAATTGAAGCTGGTGATGATTCTACCAATTTCCTGCCATGCGCCGCCACACCCTACCCAATCCCGTATATCCGCGCCGCGTTGCCATAGACAATCTTGCGCTTGGATTCCTCGCTGACGGGCTGGAAGGTCTTTTCGATTACTTCCTGCGAGTGGGAGGAGTCGAAAGGTTCAGCGCTCGTCGTGGTGGGTAGTACGACTGCCCCGCATACCAGCAATCGTCGCCGAGCACGGGTATGGTGAGAAGGGCCACCGGGTCGTCTCCGAAGGTGACGTGACCCTGGCGCCGGAAATAGTCGCTTGGCTTCATGGCAAGCTTGGGAGATATCCACATGTGCTTCTTCTCGACCTGCTCGTCGAGGGCATACAGGAGCCACGCGAGCCACCCCGCCCCGCACTCGATGACGCCGAGATTGATGCCCGGGTGCCGCTCCAGCATCCCCGAGCTTATCAGCATCGACGCGGGCTCCAGGCCTGCGGCCATGCTCATAACCATGAAGTTAAGCGCTCCACCAAAGCCATTCTCCTCGCCCCAGTCCTCGGGGTAGGTGTCCTCGGAGTCGGTGAAGGCGTGCAGGTTGAGCACAAGCCTGCATCTTCGACGGCCTCCCACAGCGGCTCGTAGTCCGGCTGGTTGTAGGGTCGGCCCCTAACAGAAATGGGGATCTTCACGGCTCTATATCCCAGCTTGCTGACCCTCTTCACTTCTTCGACCGCGGCAGGGATGTCCGTGACGGGAATCACCCCCACCGGCACGAAGCGGTGCAGGTGGTCACGAAAGAGCCCTATCGCCCAGTCGTTATAGGCCTGGGCGACGGCGAACTGATAGCCGGCGTCTCGACCGAAAGACTTGTGAAGCCCGAGAGTCTCGTTGGGATAGATAATCTCGCCATAGATGCCGTCCTTGGCAATGTCCGCAAGCCGCCGCTCTAAGTCGCGTCCCCCGGAATCGTCATCGCGAAATTCCCGGACGTGGTCTTCCTCGGTCTCCCGGGCCTCGGCAATGTCCAGCCTTCTCGGCTTCCGGCCCAACCTCGACCAACCGGTAGCGCACACCGTCGATTACCTCGACGTGAGGGAGTCGCATGTACTCCTCCGGCAACCGGGCCGTGTACATCTCCTTCGGCTCCTGGACGTGAGAATCTCGGAAATCACCCTTGTCTCTATCATCTCGCTCTCTCTAATCTACTACGCTTTGAAGTCCGCCTCTGCTCCTATTTGTCTCATATATATACGATGAGTTCGTTCGCAGTAGTAAGTAATCTGTCGCGACCACGAATCCACCCACAGAATCGACACCGCCAAACGTCCCTCCCCCTTCCCGCCGCTGCCGCATCCCCCTGCGCCCGCCCCGTCGCAGGGCTAGTCGCTGCGTGGTCCCGCCGTGCCCTCCGTCTGCGACACCGCCTCACCCAACCCCCTTAACCCTGTCATTCCGAGGCTCCGCGAGGAATCTAGGACTTGCCCTTTCTCACCATTCTCGCCTCCTCCCTCTTTGGTAACGATATATGAGCCATGTTGCTCTGCAACATGGCTCATATATCAATAAAACAGGGCCGGTGGGCGGGACTCAATATATCCCTGATGGGTGGGAGGGTTGGTCCCCCAAAAGTGACAGAACCCCTGACCAGAGCTTGTACGCACTGTACATATAATTGCACTCCACGACTGAGCGTCGTCCACACCCCAAACCCAAGGAGGAACCACAACCCAGGGGAGGGGAAGACCACAATGCCCGGCCACACGAGGACTCAACGTCTAAGCCCATCCCAAAGGGCGGCCCACACGCCGCCCCTCGGCTCAAGCGAAAGCCGCCATCTCCTCATTCCTAAGGCCCCGGCTCACCCTTTCCCCACAACCATCAGCGATGGAAGGTCCACAGACTATGCTCGGCAGGCCCCGTCCTGCGACGGCCCTGCCGATTCAACGCTCCCATCATCGGGTGCGTTTACCCCGGCCCATTGCGCGCCGGTTTCCCGGGTAGGTCAACCGACCCCCGGTGTAGCAAGGTCCTCGTGTCCTTGCTTGTCCCGCCGTCCCCGCCATCCGTCTACCCGGCGGATGCACCGGGACGCCGGTTATGAAAGTCCGCCTCAGGCGGCATCTTCCCCGTCAGCGGTCCGGTCATGTGCCGCTGCCGGTGGGATCAGCCCCACACAACCCTGACCGCAGCCGACAACATGTGGGGATAGTCCAGCCCGGTGCCGACGGCTCTCTCTTCAGCTCGGACTTCGGTCTCATCCTGCTGCCCCCTACAAACAAAACGGAACCCCAAACCCCAACTGAATAAACACCGTCCCCTCCCCCTGGTTGCGTGATACACTTCATCCAACCCCATCCCCTGAGCCTTTCCGCCATCCCTTATGGAGGTGACACAACCCTGAAGTACGACATGGAGATACCAACCAGCCGAGAATCGGTCTTCGTTCCGATTCCCTTTCGCCGGGCCCCAAGAGATAGTGAAGATAGTCCAGGACGCCGAGAAGCTCGGGTATCACACCGTCTGGGGCACCGACTTCATGACCCTCGCCCCCGGCGTAGCGCCAGTCGAAGACGCTGATCCCCCCAACTGGTACGAGCTCATCGTCTCCCTCTCCTATCTCGCCGCAGTTACTGAGCGGATTGTCCTGGGGACAGGTGTCGTGCTGCTCCCCTATCGGGACCCGATAATCTCTGGCCCGGCAGATCACGACACTGGACCACTTCAGCAACGGCAGAGTGTCCTTGGGAATAGGGCTCGGGAACCGGGCGAGTACGAAATGATCCAACCCAGAATGCGCCGGTACACCGGGGCCGCATGCTGGACGAGAAGATGGAGGCCTTACACCGGCTCCTCGGGCACTCCGAACGACAGTCAGCTATTCCGGTAAGTACGTAGAGTTCCGGGACGTGGAGGTATTTCCCAAGCCCGTCCAGAACCCCCTTCCCATCTACGCCCCCGGCCGGAACCCCGACGCCCTTAACCGCATCGCACGGTGGGGCAACGGGCTGTTTACCCAGGCCTCGGCGGGCAGAAGCGCCATCGAGGCTCTGGAACCTCTCCTCGAAGAGCAAGGCCGGAGCCTGGATGAGATTAACGTAGTAGCCGAAGGAGAGTTGAGTCTGGGCGCCACCCACGAGGAAGCGGTTGAGCACTACCGCACCAGCCGTCAGGGGATGATGCGCCTCGCAAGGGGAGTTCCCCTAGAGACAATCGTCGAGCAGAACTGGATCGGGACTGTGGATGAGGTGATCGAGAAGGTCGGGGGGCTTAAGGAGCAGGGTTTCGACCACGTCAACGCGTTGCACATCGCCGGTGACACCATCCCCGAAATGATGGAGCAGGTCGAGTCCTTCGCCAAGGACGTGATGGCCAAGGTAAGCTAATGGGCGCGTTTTGCGGTGTCGGGTGGGGTTCGTTCGTAGGAAGGAGGCAAGTCCCATTTCTTCGAAAGGAATAGAGCCCCGATGGTCATTAACAGGGGCCCCAGGCTGGTTATAACCAGCGCAAGCCTCAGGTCGCCGGTAGAGTCTTGAACTAGCCCAGACAGAATCGGGCCCACGAACGATCCCCCCCACAGGGACATAAACAATGCTGAGATGGCCACTACGGTCTCCCGGGGCTTGATGCCAGGCAGTTCATAGGGGATGGTGGTTGCCGATGGGAAGAATGTCCAGCCCGCGCTCTGCACCACGAAGAGCAACACCAAAGCCCATATCGGCCCTACCCAGAGCGTGCCAATTGTAGTCGTCGCCAGCACAATTCCCGAAAAGATCAGCACCTTCCTCTTCCACCCCCTGCGGCTAACAATCAAACCGACAGTAAGCCCGCTTATGGAAGTGAAGACACCACCAATCCCCATTACCACCGACACCTCGAATAAGGAATTGTCGAACTCCGCTATCCGGAAACTCGGCCAGAATACGGAGAAGCCGGTGAAATTAACGCCGTTGCCGAACATGCCCGCAGCCAGGATCCACAGCTCCTTGTATCGCCTGACGATAGCCAGGGGATTGATGCGTGAACAGGACCCTGTTCGGCTGTGTCCAGGTGCTTCCCGTCCCGGCCCAGCACGAGCCATCCCATGGAGAGAGCCAGCAACGATAGGCCAATGACGTTTGATGCGTTACGCCAGCTGTCGTCGAGCCAGGTGATAAGGAGCGGCACCACCATGATCCCCAAGGCTACAAAGCCCCACATGAAGTTGCCCAAGGTGTTGGCGATGACAATCTCTCGAGGCGGTACCCAACGCCTTACGAGCATCACCCACGCAGACTCTCTAGCGACGGCGGTCACCCCGAACAGGAATCTGCCCAGCAGAAGCAAAAGGAAAATCGGGGCCCAGGCCTGAAAGAAGATCATGCCGGCGGCACAAATGAGGCTAATGGATGTAATAAGTCTAGGGTTGAACCTGCTAAGGAACCACCCAAAGGGGATTGCCAGAAGAATGTTGGCAAGCTGGGAGCCGCCTCCCAAAAGTCCTTCCTGGAAGCCGTCAGTCCTAGCTCCTCCCGGATATAGGGGAGCATGAGCCGAGGCTGGAGAGAAAGACAAAGCTCCAGAGATGAGGAAGCATCCACGAGTGAGTACAACCCAGCGGTATCGGGGTGGTAGATAGGAGTGGCAGGTGCTGCGTAGGCGGAAGTCAACGGTACAACTCCCGCTTTAGGCCGATAGCTCTATTCTCCGGCTGGGGATTCGCGACCGATGAAATTCGGGGCTCAAGGCTCAGGCCTGAGCCGCCTGGGATCGGGCCCGAAGGAGCCTCCCGAGGCCCACAAGAGCAACCACTGTCCAGGTGCCTTCCAGAATGACGAAGGGGAAGAACTCGATCAGGATGGAGGCGGTACAGGCAAGCCCACCGCCGAACAGGTTCAGCAAAACGTACTTAAGAGAGTTGCGCCTCATGAGGCCGAACAGGTTAAGAAAGAACCCGACTAGCAGCATGCTTACGCCTATGGTACCCAGCACTTCGGCAAACGACATTTCAGTCCTCGAACGTTCTTCGGATTTGGCTTGACCATCCGGCATTTACCGGACAAGCGCCCCACGCCCTTCAACCCCAGAGCTTGGAGAAGGCCAAGGCCCTGGGACAATGCCCATATGCCTCTTCAATGTTCATCATGATCCCCTGCTGCACTTTCGAGTTGTCGTCCGGGTTGTGCACTTCCAGCTCGACCTCCAAGCGCGCAAGTTCCTCTTTGCTCACGAATTCCATCGTCCCGTTCACGCGCACCGTATCTCCGATGCCCGGGATAAAGAAGATTAGACCAACGTGGGGATTGTCCGTCATGTTCAGATAGGACTGGAACAGCCTGTTCCCGGCGACGTCGGGGATGAGCAGGCGAGTGTCGTCCAGGACCTTTACGAAGCCGGGCATACCGCCCTTAGGCGATGCGTCGCAGCTGCCATCGGCGTCGCTCGTGGCCATGACCAGAAATGGCGACTGTTGGATGAATTCCTTTTCCTTGTCAGAGAGGAAAGACTTGACCTTGGTCGCAGGCCTCTTCTTGGGGAACCCGAATTCGCGGGTGAACTTATTGTCAAATGTCTTTTCTATGTTTCTACTTCGATCATCTCATTACTCTCCAACACAATCAGCCCAGGCCATACAGCTCTGCGGCATTTGTATATGTGATCCGCCTCTGTTCTTGCTCCGGAAGTCCTCCCAGCACTTGAGCCAGCACCTGCCTTGATCGGGGCCAAGTCGACTCCCGGTGGGGGTAGTCCGAGCCCCACATTACCCTATCGACCCCTACCATAGAAAGTAGTGGCACGAATACAGGGTCCTCCATGAAGGTGAAAAGAACGTTCTGTCTTATGAAGTCACTCGGGAGCTTTCCGTCCTTGAAGCGTATTTCCGTCACGTACCCATGCTCGGCATAGGTCATGTCCATGCGGCGTATGAAGTGGGGCGCCCAGCCGACATCATGTTCAACTACCGCCAGCTGAAGCTTCGGGTATCGTTCAAACACGCCTGCGAAGACCATGTCCGCCACGGAGCGCATAGCCCAATAGTGATAGGTGGACCTGAAGGATGCGTCTCCTGATTGCTGCTCCGGCATTACGAAATCGCCGATGCTGAACCTGCCGGGCCCCGGGCGCTCGGAGCCGGCGTGCATGCCCAGTGGGAATGCCGAGGTGCTCGGCACTTGCCCAAAGCCTGTCATAGGATGGCAGGCGGTAGGGAGCATCGTCGCCCGGGTGGGTAGGTATGGCCGCGGCGCGCAAGCCTAGCCGCAGACACCTTTCGAGCTCGGTAGTGGCATCCTCCAAATCTTCGACATTGATGAGGGCGGTACCAGCGAGCTTCCGAGGGTAGGCGCCGCGAACTCCGCCGACCAGTCGTTCATTGCTCGAAAACAGGCCGACATCAGCTCTCCGCCGACGGGCGAAGTATAGATGCGGGTCCCGATGGTCGAGTAGACGACCTCAGCCTCAACACCGTCCTCTGCCATGGCCTCCAACCTTGCGCCAGGGTCGTAGGCGGCCTCGGGACCTCTTCCATACGGGCGGCGAGACCGAGCCCCGCAAGGCCCGAATATCGGCGGCCTGCCTGGGACGGCGCTCCCAAGGAGCCGAGGTTTACGTCGTCCCCGACCACCCAACGGTGCGTACCTTCGTGCTCCACGAGCCTGGGAGCGGCATCCTTGAACCGCCTATCTATCCTCTCCTCCCAGAGGTCGGGAGGTTCTACAACGTGGGAATCAGCAGAGATCAGCGAGGTTATGGCCATAGGCTTTATGCGGTGCTCTTTAGGAGTTGTGGGTCTCCATAGATTGCAGGCGGACTGGGCATCGGGCCTCCGTCCAGTGGCCGGGGAATGCAGGACTGTCGGGACCTATTGGAGGCTGGCGGAGAGGGTGGGATTCGAACCCACGGTGCATGAAACATGCACACCGGTTTTCGAGACCGGCACCTTAAACCACTCGGACACCTCTCCGTTAAGGAAAGCGCGGCGCAAGTTTACCGCAATGCCGACTATTGTAAAGAAGCCCGTCAACCGGGAGCGAGATTACGGATTCGGGCCTACGTTCGGGTGTGCGAAACGGGCGCCCTAGCTATACACAGCCTCCATAACAGGCGCTGCCGATTCCCGGTCACCTTGAAGATCGGCCAGGACTGCCTGGCTGGTGTTCCGGCCCGGCACTCCAGTCACGAATCCTCCCGGCCAGACTCCACCACCCGTGAGATACAGCCCTTTCAGTGGTGTCCGATAGTCATTGGCTAGCCGATGTGGTCTCGGGCCGAACAGGTTGTGGGGCAGCATCTCCCCGTGGGTGATGTTGGAGCCTATGATTCCAAGCTCAGCCTCGCAGTCCACGGGGCTAAAGCTACGGTAGTCGATGATGTGGTCGGGAAGGTCGGGCATGTACCGGGACACGGTTTCTATGCACCGCTTGGCAAACTTGTCCTTCTCCTCGTCCCAACTCCCTCCGCCAGGTTGTAGGGTGCATGCCAAATGTTCCAGCTCATTATGTGCTTGCCCGGAGGCGTAAGCTCCGGCGAAACTACGGAGGGAATCAGACCCCAGATTATCGGTGTTTTCGAGGGGTAGCCTGCTATGGCCCCAACCGTCGACTCCTCTATGTGCTCCATCGAAGCGGCCACTCTCACCTGGCAGGTGGAAGCTTGTTCCTGCGTGAGGTCGTCGGGCAGGTTGGCGTAGGTGGGAATTCCGTCCAGGGCCAAGGCCATCTTGAACGCCGCCCCGCGCATCGGAAACCGCTGCACATCATCACGCATTTCGGACCCGACGGCCTCGTCGTCGAGCAGCTTGCCGAACAGAGTCTTCGGGTTGATTGCCGATACGACGATTGGAGCGGTGTAGACCGCGCCATTCTCGCACTCTACGCCACGGGCTTGGCCCCCGTTGTGAAGTATCCTCGCCACCCGTGTCTTTAGCTTGAGTGTGCCCCCGAATCCCCGACACCGGGCCGTTATCGAGTCAATGATCGCGCCCATGCCCCCAATGGGGTGACCCGTAGAGCCCCTCAGAGGCATCCGCCTGAAGTCATCGCTGGGAAGGGAAGCTGCGGATGCCATGGCCAAGGGGCGGAGGATCAGGCCGCAGGCGGTGCCCGGCGCAGACTGGGGAACCATTCCAGAGTTGGAGGCCAGCAGTCCGAGGAGCGTGCGAGCCTCGTTGGTCTTGAGGTGCCTATAGAGATTTCGCTCAGGCTACCGTGAAAGACCTGCTCGAACGTGTCCCGGTCTTCTTCGGTGGTGAGGCCAGCGGCCATATAAGGCAGGCCAGGCGCAGGTTTGAATATCGACGTCCTGAGCCGGGTGGCGAAGTCCTCCAGCTTGGCGACAAATCCCCGATACCGGTCTCCTTCGCCGGGGCACAGGGCGTCCAACTGAGCGCAGACCCGGGCCATGTCCCGCCATACTACAAAAGGATGTTCGGGGAAGAACTGAATTACTGTCGGGTCGGAGCGGAGGAAACGGAGGCCGGCACCGGGCAGGTCCAATTCCTCGACCACCCGCGTCTCCAGGGAGCCGGGAGAGTTGGAAAAGCTGGCCGTGTAGCCGGGCATGAACTCGAAGCTGCCGCTGGGACCACCGAACACTTCACGGGACTCGAGCACCAGGACTCGGAGGCCAGCCTTGCCCATATAGGCGGCGCAGACCAATCCGTTGTGTCCACCACCTACTACGATGGCGTCCCACTCACCCTTGCCGTTTCCCCGATGATTTGTCATCCGCCCTCCAACACCCCTATTCCCTCAAGCCTGGGATTCCGCTTATATCCCGTATATCCTGGCCGTATTCCCGCCGACCAGCTTGGCCCTCTCCTCTTCAGTGCAGTCAGCCAAAGTAGTTTCGATGAACTCTCGGGACTTGGGCCACGTTCCCTCGGAATGAGGGTAGTCAGATCCCCAGAGGATGTTGTCCACTCCTATGATGTCCCGGTTCTGGATGCCGAGCGCGTCCTCCTGGAAGTCCGCAAAGCAGTTGGTGTGGAACACATCGCTGGGCAGGAGGTCGCCGGGAATGCGGTATCCGTCGCGGCCAGCGGGCCTATCGTTGTAGCTGAAGTCCATACGTTCCAGCCAGTACGGTATCCAGCTTAGCTCGTGCTCGGCTACTCCTATCTTCAGATTCGGGAACCGTTCAAATACGCCGCTTAGAATGACCTCGGTGAGGGAGACTCGAACCCAGAAGTCGGCGTTATGAAGGAGGAAGTTGGCAAAGTCGAAGGGGTCGAGCATGTCCCGGTCCCAGCCTCGGCCCGCCTGAACCCTGGCAGTCGAGATGTGGAAGGTGAGGGGGATACCCAAGTCCTGAGCACACTCCCAGAGTGGGTCGTAGTCGCGGGATCGATAGCTTTTTGCGGCCATGTATTCGGGGATCGTAGCTCCGACAAATCCCTTCTTGACACACCGCTTGATCTCCTCCACACCGTCTTCCACGTCATCTATGTTGATGACCGCCACACCCTTCAATCGGCGCGGGTTAGCCTGACAAAACTCCGCTGCAAAGTCATTGTATGACCTATCAATGGCCGTCAGCAGGTTGCTGTCCTCCACGAATGGGTAGAGGAAGATGGTGAGGCTCGGGTAGACCAGACCCACGTCCAACCCGTCTATATCCATGTCCTTGACCGCTTCCTCCCCGATGTACGCACCCGGTCTCACATCCCCCCACTCTTCCACCTGGTTTAGTTCACCGCCGTCTTCCAGCCTGACCCCCGGCTGGGCGCCCATGGCAAAGATGTTGAAGTGGGTCATGCCGTCTATGACCCAAAAGGGCCCGTCCGGCGTGTTATGTACACCGGGCCCCGCTCTTTCAAGTCGGCAGGAAGCCTTTCGGTCCAAAGGTCGGGGGGCTCCACGATGTGGTTGTCTGATGAAATAATTCTGTAGTCACCCACTGCTTTGCCTCCTTCATAGTGTCCGCCCGCCTTTGAGCGGAGCGGGCTTTTTCTATTCCGGTCCGAGCTTCAGGAAGACGAGGACGCGGCTTCAGCCCCGTTATTGGGGTCAGAAGCCTTGGTTATCTTTACCTTGCGTATTCGTCTTCCGGTAGTGGTAAGCACCGAAACCAGGAACCCATCCTCACGTATCTCGTCTCCGGGGATCGGTATCTTGCCCAAGCGGTCGAAGATGAATCCCCCCACGGTGTCAAAGTCTTCGCCTTGGATATCCAAAGACAGGGCTTCGTTCAGGTCATCAATGCTGACCGCGGCGTCCATTATAACTTCACCGGGACTTATAGTCTCAATCTGCGGGTGCGCCGATATCGAACTCGTCCTCTATCTCACCCCCGACTTTCCTCCATCAGGTCTTCCAGGCTCACAGTCCCGCTACTCCCCCGTATTCGTCAACCACAGATGGCCACGTGAACACGCTTCTTCCTGAACTCCTGGAGGAGCTCATCCACCCGTTTCGTCTCAGGAATGAAGTGGGGGGACCGGGCTATCTGCGTCAGGCTTAGCCCATCTTCGGCCTGCCCCCAGTAGCGCACACGTCCTTGGCATACACCACCCCGATTACGTTGTCGATGGTGTTTTCATAGATCGGGATCCGGCTCACACCCGCGTCTATCACCGTTCGCACCAGCTCGGTAACCGAGGACGTGGCATCCAAGGCGACGATGTCTATGCGAGGGACCATAATCTCTCTGGCGAGGGTCTTGTCCAGCTCCAGGATGGAGCGGACCATCTGGGTCTCATCTTCCTCCAGGCTCTGGGCTTGGCCCTCCTCATCTACGAACGTCGGAGCGGCATCCTCTCCCGATTTTCGAGCCAGTCCGAACAGGGACAGGAGCCAGCCCCAAAACCCGCCCTTAGACCCGTTGCCCGGCCTAGATCGGCCGTTGCCCGCCTTCCTTTGCGCTTGTCCGTCCTCTTGCTGCGTCTCTTCTATCATCTGACTCCGTTCAGCCTAGCAGCCTTCCATCCTCGGCTTTTCTCGCGCCGGAACACCGAACGCCAGCGCGCCCTCCGGCAGGTCTTTAGTCACCACGGACCCGGCGCCGGTGACGGCTCGGGCCCCGATATTTATCGGGGCTACCAGCATAGAGTCCGACCCTATGAACGCCCCGTCTCCGATTACAGTCCGATGCTTTGCCGAACCATCGTAGTTACAAGTAACGGTACCCGCTCCGATGTTCACGCCAGCCTCCGATTTCGGCGTCACCCAGGTAGCTGAAGTGCCCTACCTTCGTCCCCCGTCCCACGGCCGTCTCCTTCACTTCCACGTAGTTCCCGATGTGCACGTCCTCTTCCAGTCGGGTGCCGGGCCGCAGATGGCAATACGGTCCTACCTGCACCCGATGCGCCAGAGAACTCCCTTCAATAATTGATCCTTGAATGCGGCATTCGTCTCCGATGATAGAGTCTTTTATTACTGCATTGGGTCCTATGTCACAGCCCACACCTATGCGGGTTGTACCCTGGACAATGACCCCCGGTTGCAGAAGGGTGTCCATGCCCACCTGTACCGTGGCGTCTACGAAGGTGCTTGGCGGGTCGATGAGGGTGACTCCATCCGCCATAAGATGCTGCCGGGTTCTCTCAAAGCACGACAGCAGTGACCCGCGCTAAGTCTGCGCGATCATTGATGCCCAATGCTTCGTAAGAATTAGTCGGTGCAACACCTTCCACGGGCCACCCGTTGCGGCAAGCGGTTTCTACTAGTCCAGTGATATAAAACTCTCCATTCGATGCGGGTTGGAGGGCTCGGAGCGCGGGCCAGAGCCAGTCGGAGCGGAAGCAATAGGCCCCACAGCACACCTCGTTCGAGGTTAAGGTTTCGGGCCCCGCGTCCCGCCACTCGACCACTCCCATAATTTCTTCATGCGCTCCTCGGACGCACCCTGCCCATCTGCCCAGGCTCTTCGACCTCGCAAGTAAGAAGGTGAGCGCAGCCTCGGCACCCAGTGCCGGTCCATCATGAGGTTTAGGGTATCGCTGCTGATGAGCGGCATGTCGCCGTTTAACACCAGCACATGGTCGGCGCGACCCGCCAGTAGGGCCTCGGTTTGGAGCAATGCATGACCCGTTCCCAATCTCTCCCGTTGCACGACCTGCCTCGCGCCGTTGGAAGAATCTCCGCAGTCAACCGGGAACTCCGGCCCGACAACGGTGACTGTCGAACCAACTCGCGTCTCCGAAACTGCATGCCGGACCCAGGAGAGCATCTCTCTGCCTGCTATGCGGTGCAGAGGCTTGGGGGTGCGGCTCTTCATCCGAGACCCTTTACCCGCTGCTAAAATTACGCCTGCCCAGGTTGACATTTTTTCGTATAAAAATAAGTCCTTTCTCTTCCACGCCAAACGCGCGAGGGAGGAGAAAGGACTGCTAGTCCAAGTATGTGGTTATTCGGGCTGTCGACCTGCTATGTGGAGGGTCGTCGAGCTCTATCATCTCAATCTCTAATCAAATGATAGGTAGCTCAAATATGGCTGTCAAGTTAAAGCGGCCTACCCCTTAGCTTAGCCTACTGCGTGGTATACTCCCTGCCGATTACTTAAATCGCAATCTCACCTTGTTGAAACACCCTTGTTTTCTCGTCTATTCATACCTCTAAGACCCTCCACAGACGGCGAGCCAAATCAGCCAAGTACCCGAACACTGAGGATATAGCTTGCTGTTTTCCGGTGGTGAGTCCAACGTCTTTGAGGCAGTAACTCACCTCGTCTTCCAACTCGGGGTGATCCTGATTATGGCCAAGGTTGGAGGCGAGGTATTCACACGTTTCCTGAAGCTCCCGGCCGTGATCGGGGAATTGCTGATAGGTGTGGTCATAGGCCCATACGCCCTTGGCAACTACATAAACCTGGGCAAGATTATTCCCGGCTCGGGTCTTGGAACCCTTTTTCCCAAAGCCTGACATTCCGACCGAGGCCATAAGCCTAGAGCTATTCTCCATATCGGAGATCGCGGTTATTGTCCTTCTCTTCTTCGTTGGCCTGGAAACGAACCTAGGGCAGTTCATGCGCTACGCGAAACCGGGCTTGGTCATCGCCCTCGGCGGCGTCATCGCTCCTTCATCTTGGGCGTCGTCGCGACGATCATGTTCGGCTATGCAGACGGGATAGGCAGCGCTGAGGCCCTCTTTATGGGCGCCGCCATGACCGCGACCTCTGTAGGCATCACCGCCCGCGTCCTGAGCGAAAGGAAGAAACTCGCTACGCCGGAGGGGTCACCATCCTGGCGGCCGCCGTCATCGACGACATCCTCGGCATTCTTATCCTCACCTTGGCCGTGGGCGTTGCCGATACTGGCGCAGTTTCTATCACTGACATACTGATCGTAGGAGGGAAGGCCGCGGGTTTTCTGGTCGTCTGGTTCGGGGGAGGGTTGCTGGTCTCCAAGTATTTATCGAAGTTCATCCTGTCGCTAAAGGTAACGGGAGCGGCGATCGTGATTTCGCTAGGTCTCGCGCTGCTATCTTCCGGGCTCGCAGAGAGCTTTGGCCTGCCTTTATCATCGGGGCATACGCCACCGGCCTCGCGCTTTCAGGCACCAAGCTTGCTGAGGTGCTCGTACATTCCCGGAAGGGGCCGAAAGCGGGGAACGCAGATTGGACCCTCCTTTCGTGGTTTTGCACGACGCCCTAGTCACCATCTTCTTCGTAGTGCAGGGAATGCAGGTGGACGTGACCCTATTCGGAGGGGTAATTGTGTTCGGCTTAGTTCTCTCAGCCTTGGCCATCGTATCCAAAGTATTTGGCTCCGGTCTTCCTGCCCTGGGTCTGGGATTCAACAGGCTGGGCGCCTCCAGGATAGGGTTTGGGATGCTTCCGAGGGGCGAAGGTGCGCTAATCATTGCCGGCATCGGCCTAAGCAAGGGGGTAATCGGGGGCGAGCTTTTCGGGGTTACGGTCTTCATGACTATAGTGACCACCCTGCTGCGCCTCTCGCGCTTCAACCGCTCTTCTCCGGTGACAAGGCCGGGATTCGAGCGAGCCTGGAAGGACGAATCCTGCCTCATGCTCTCGCCACTCCGTCCGAGCAACAGGCTGAAGAGAAGAAGAAGAGTGAGCCATCAGGAGTGGGTTCTCGGAAGCCTAAGGCCTGAGGCAAAGGGTTGTTAGACTGCCCAGTGGCAGGACATTGATGCCTGTACCATCCTTGCGCCCACCCGTGAGCAGGACTATCCTTTAGGCACGCCCCCGTAGCTCAGAGGATAGAGCGCCAGCCTCCGGAGCTGGAAGCGTGGGTTCGAGTCCCGCCGGGGGTACCAAAACGTACTGTACTAATTACTCGCCCGTTCAGGGCGACCTCAGCGTTGTCACACGCTCCCATGAGACTGTCCCCGACGTGGGCAATGAGTAGAGAATGACGGCCCTTCGAGCCATCGATAAGGGTCACGGCTGGTTCGCACGCACTACGACGATGGAGGTCCTGCGCCGGGATCGGGCCGAGCACAACTTGGAACCCCGTGTGGCCACATGCGGTCTACCTACATATCCCAAGTGCTGGGGCATACGGATAGTTTCGACGTTGGTCCTACGGCTACGTCGCGTCGCCGCTCGATACGAGGATCTGCGAGTTAACCATCAAGTCGCGGGCTGCTCACAACCCATTCATGCCGACGCAAGGGTCGCCTCCATCCGGGGCGGCCTAGGCAAAACTGTACTACAATTTCCAGTTTGAAGAATGCTCTATGACAGTCCCTGAGGAAATAAATTTGAGTGACCATCAGAACAGCGATATCCGTATCTGGCCATCATAGCCCACGTCGACCACGGCAAGACTACCCTGGTCGACGCGCTGCTAAAACAAGGCCATGTCTTCCGCGCCCACCAGCAGGTAGGACCTTAATTATGGACACCAACGAACTGGAGCGAGAGCGCGGCATCACGATTCTGGCCAAGAACGCCTCGGTTTCATACGAGGGCATCAGGATCAACATCATCGACACGCCGGGCCACGCAGACTTCGGCGGCGAGGTGGAGCGTGTCATGAACATGGCCGACGGCTGTCTGTTGCTCGTAGACGCCGTGGACGGACCCATGCCCCAGACCACTTACGTGCTGCGCCAAGCCCTCAAGCAAAACGTCACCCCCATGGTGGTCATCAACAAGATAGACCGACCCGAGGCCCGGGCAGCTGAGGTGGTAGACATGGTCCAGGACCTGTTTTTGGAGGTGGCAACCAACGCGGATCAGCTAGATTTCCCCGTGCTCTATGCATCTGCACGGGACGGTTACGCCACAACGAGCCTGAACGAGCCTGGGTTGAACATGCAACCTCTCTTTGAAGCCATCCTCAATTCGGTGCCCCCTCCGACCGGGGACAGCTGCGCCCCACTGCAAATGCTTGTTGCGGCGCTCGATTACGACAGCTATCTCGGACAAGTTGCTGTCGGACGGATTACCAACGGCACACTCAGACTGCGCGACCATGTGGCCCTGTTGGGACGCAACGCCGAGCCCACCTCCCACGTTGTGGAGCGCATATTTGTGTTTCGCGGAATGGAGCGGGTTGAAGTCTCCGAATCCCATGCCGGCGACATCGTTGCCATCACCGGCCCTGAAGGCGTGTCCATAGGCGACACCATCGCCTCTCTCGAAAACCCGCAGGCCCTACCTTCCATAGACATCAACGAACCGACAGTGCGCATGACCTTTGGCGTCAGCACCTCACCTTTCATGGGCATAGAGGGAGAACACTGTACCTCCCGCCAACTCTACGCTCGGCTGATGAGAGAGCTGCGGACCAACGTAAGCCTGCGGGTGGAAACCACCTCCAGCCCCGACGTGTTCGTGGTCTCCGGACGGGGAGAGTTGCACCTGTCCATCCTGGTCGAGACCATGCGCCGTGAGCAGTTCGAATTCCAGTGTCCCGTCCCGCTCCCGTCACCAAGGTCATCGCAGGCAAGGTACACGAGCCTTGGGAGATTTTGAATATCACCACCCACGAAGAGTACGTGGGCGTGCTGACCAAAACATTTCCGCCAACTTGGGCCAGCTCAGGGACATACGCTACGCCGAGGACGGTTACGTCTACCTGGAGTACAAGATTCCCACCCGAGGACTTATAGGATTCAACGCTTTCTTTCTCCGCGCAACGCGGGGCGACGGGGTGATGAGCAGTATCTTTCACCTCGTACGAACCGATGGAAGGAGAAATTCAGACCAGCGCAGCGGCGTACTTGTCGCATCCGAGGGCGGCGTTGCCGTCACCTATGGTCTGCTCATCGCCCAGGGAAGGGCGACACGTTCATCGACCCCGGCACCAAGGTCTACGCCGGCATGATCGTAGGCTCCAATTCCCGCGGTGACGACATAGAGATCAACGTCTGCAAGGAGAAGAAGCTGACCAACATGCGTTCTTCAACGGCCGACATAACGAAACGCCTAAAGTCCACCGTGAAGATGAGTCTTGAGGAAGCGCTGGCGTTCACTGCAGATGACGAGTTCGTGGAGGTCACTCCCAAGAACTTGCGGCTACGCAAGATGGAGCTCTCCTCCGTGGACCGCAAGCGCAAGCGCCGCGACGGAGCCCGGGCTCGAGACTAGGCGGGCCCCGGAATGCCGGCGATGTGTGGCGGCGCAAGCCGCCCAGGAACCGATCACCGAATTTCTGTTACAATATGTCAACGCACGTGACCGGCGCACCTCGTCTTATTGGGAAGTGGGCTATCATCTGCCCCACCGCATTGTTTTCCCCAACCAACGCCGGCTCATTATTTCAACCCACCCAAAAGAGGTACCTGATTTCCGCATGCCATCCACATCCATGACCACCCGCGCCCGCAAACCCGACCATACGATTCGCCACACGGCAGTATGCACCGACTGCAACGCATCCACCTCGGTCCCCTTCCTGCCACGGCCCGACAGGCCGGTGTACTGCGGCCCTTGCTTCCAGTCCCGTCGTCGCTCCCCCCGGGCCGCGGCCAAGACGCCCGTGAACGAACCGGTGACGGAGTATGAATCCCGCGATGATATCGCACCGCCGTGGATTCCGTATTTCCCGGAATGGCCCTGAAGGCCGCTACCAGGCAGGCGATTGCACGGATGGACATATCCGAACCCACGCCCATACAGGAGAAATCGATCCCGCACCTGCTGGAGGGACGCGACCTTATAGGCCAGGCACGCACCGGGTCCGGCAAGACCTTGCGTTCGCGTTCCCTATGGTGGAGCAGTGCGACCCATCAGTCCGGAAGATTCAGGCGCTTGTGCTGGTTCCCACGAGGGAGCTGGCCATTCAGGTGGCCAAAGTCACAGCAGCCCTGGCATCGACGCGACGCCTCCGAGTCACGTTACTGTACGGCGGCCGGTCTTTAAGGCCGGAGCACACAGCGTTGAAGAACGGCGTCCACATAGTAATCGGCACGCCGGGCCGGACCCTCGACCATGTACGCCAAGGCACCCTCGACCTGCGGTCCGTGCGATTCATGGTGCTGGATGAAGCCGACGAGATGCTGGACAGAGGCTTCGCCCGCGATGTCGAGGCGATCCTTGGAAAGACTCCCTCGGAACGCCAAACCGCACTCATGTCTGCCACGATGCCTGAGTGGGTTGCCAAGACCGCTGCCAAGCACCTGAAAGACCCCGTAACGGTCGAGGTGGACTCAGACTTGCAATCCCTGCCTACGGTGGACCACCTTGTGTACACCATCCGCAAGAGCGACAAGATCGAGGTTCTCCAAGACCTGCTGAACGAGCGGCGCGGCGCTCTGGTCATTGTCTTCGGCAAGACCAAGCACGGCGTCAAGAAGCTGGCGAAACAACTCGACGGCATGGGCTATCCCGTTGGAGCGCTTCAAGGCAACCTCAGCCAAAACGCCCGTGAGCGTGTGATGAAGGACTTCCGTTCCGGCGACACCCCAATCCTGGTTGCAACGAATGTCGCGGCCAGAGGGCTGGACGTCGAAGGCATCGAACAGGTCATCAACTATGACCTGCCGGACACAAAGCTGCTCTTCACACACCGGGTCGGCCGAACTGGCCGAATGGGCCGCTCCGGCGAGGCGGTGACGCTTATTACTTCGGATGAAGAGCGGAAGTGGCGGGAGATTGAGCGGGGCCTGGGCCGCCATTTCAAACGCATGCCATGGAGTGTCGCCCGTCAGCAAGCGCAGCTTCAAAAGAGCTACGCGTAGGGCATCAGCACCCTCACCTCAATTCCCTAGGGTTTTTCTACCCCCTCTGGTGTCCCATATTCGCTGACGGTCTGCAACCGGGATAGAATTGGGCACAATAGGCGCGATAGGTCATGATTTCGCCGTCTGAATCGCAGAGGAGCGGGGTTGGGTTGGTACCGTTTACGGCTCCAGATGACCACATCCTGCATGACATCCTTTATGTTGCTGAGACGCCATGAACTTGGTCATGATAGGCGCGCGCAGCCTCAGCGGGAGAAACCTCAGGCCTGCAATCCATCGTCTCGGGTTACGTATCTCCCGCACTGCGAGACCAGCGACAAATCGATTAGAACGCCGTCGACAGGCGTAGCCAGTACCCACAGACGCATATCCATGCCGATCGAGCACTCGCGGAACTCAACGAACGAGTAGCCCAGCCCAAAGACACGCGTGCTGGTGGAGAAGTCAAGCGTGAGGGTCGCTATTCCGGCGATCTTCCGGGTTCTCCTGAAGTCGAAGCGGCTCTCGAGACACGGCCCGTCCACCGATATTGGCTCGATGCGTCTCACACTGTCGTAGCCGTGGACGCGGCGAAGGTGGGCCAAATCCACTGAGTTCTCCGTTGTTTCCTGGGGATGGCCGGGAAAGCGGAATGTCCGGATCTCGAGGTTGCTCCAGCCGGCTCGTTCCGCTGATCCGCGGGCAGTCTCCATTGCGGCGCTCGTCCCCGGATTCCCCACCAGGCGAATATCAGGCCGCAAAGTTCCTGTGTTTCGAAAACTCGCAACCTAGCGGATCTAGGTGGAGGGGCTAAGGGAGCGGCTACGCACTGGCCGGTTGCATCGAACTCAAAGCCGTGGAAGGGGCAGACTAGCCGTCCACCACATATGCGTCCCCTGCGGCAGGCCCCAGATCAGAGCCCAGGTGCGGGCAAACGGCCTCGGCGACACAGACTCGCCCGTTGTCGTCACACCAGACGACGATGTTCTCCCCCATCCAAGTCTTTTGGATGAGCTTGGCCTTCAGTACGTCGAGGCGACTTGCAATGAAGTACCAGCCTCGGGAAACAGGGGAGGCAGAGGTGCGTTCGCAGGCTCCCTTCGCTGGGATGTCATCGTTCGACACTCCTGACACGGAATCTCGGGGCGACGGCTTCCTAGCCGGCCAAGACACCCGCCTAGAGTGCGAAAGCCGTTTGTCCATCCCACCCGGGTACGCATGCGTTGTTTCAGAGATGTGACGATACATCGTGCCGGTCAAGGCGCCCATATCTTAGCCTTGCCGATGACACCTTCCGGGGTACGTGCGCGGGTCATCTACCTGCGTGAGCACTAATGGCGTTGTAGCAGAGAACGATTAACCGATCCACACATCAAGCAGCTCAACGACCGTTCCTGTCCGTCGGAGCCGCTTCAGCCCGGAGGCGTTTCTTAGCATGCTGCCAATGTGCGCCGCACATCCGCTTCTGATCGGACATTTGGCCCTCTCCTCGGCCGGAATGTATGCTGATCTTAGTTACAGGAATCCTTGTGTGACGCAACGGTGATAGAGTTACGGAGTCCGGGTGCGGCAGGCCGTAGGAATCGTGGTCCTTCAAGACCGAGCCTTAGCATGTGCCGCCGCACCCTCTCTCATCTAAGCCCGTACAGTTGCCCGGGTCAAACAACCCGTACCTGCAAGAAAGGGATAACATGAGTCAAGACTCTGTCATGGGTATCGACGTCGGTGGTCAGTTCCTCGACCTTCACGTCCTCCCCCAAAACCAGGCCGCCAGGCTCCCTAACGACCCTCAGGGTATCAGAGACATCTGTCAATTGGCCAAGGACCTCAATGTCAGCCTCATTGTCATGGAGGCCACCGGTGGCCTCGAGAGGCCTCTCGCTTTGGAGTGTGGCCTCCATCAGTTACCCACTGCCGTTATGAACCCTAGACAGATCAGGGACTTCGCTCGCTCCACCGGTAGACTCGCCAAGACCGATGCCATCGACGCCCACACCATCGCCCGCTTCGCTTTCACCCTCAGACCCGATGCCCGCCCCCTCCCAGACCCCCAGGCTGCCCATCTCAAGGCCCTCCTCGCTCGCAGAAAGCAGCTCATCGACATGAGAACCGCCGAGTCCCTTCGCCTCAAGCGCGCCCTCGACCCTCTTCTCCCAAGCCTCCACAAACACATCCAGTTCCTCTCTCAAGAACTGGATGACCTCGACCGCGAGATAGACGACCTCATTAACTCCAACATCCTCTGGAAGGACAAGCTCCTCCTCCTCAGAAATGTCCCCGGCGTGGGCCCCGTTTCCTCCTTCACCCTCGTCGGCGCTCTCCCCGAACTCGGCTCCCTCAACCGCAGGCAGATCGCCGCCCTTGTCGGTGTCGCTCCCTTGAACAGGGACAGTGGTCGTCATAGGGGAAGACGTTCCATATGGGGCGGTCGGGCCAACATCAGAAGCGCCCTCTACATGGCCACCATGAGCGCCAGAGTCCACAACCCTCCTATCAAGGCCTTCTATGAGCAGTTGGCTTTGAAAACAAGCGGCACAAGTCGGGAAGAGGTGTGGCCTGAGTCGCGACACATGCGTAACACTGCCACATGCATTCAATGCCATGATCAGAGACGGAGCCTCCTGGAATCACTCCTCCCACACCTCCCAATACCCCTCCCCCAACACAGTTGCTAAGCGGGATTTGGGTATAGAGATTAGGCACGGAGACCGAAAGCTATGACTCTTCCCAAAGAGGATGTGGCGACCAAAACAAACCCAATGCGCTAACCGCTTGACCAAGAACTCATCCTGATGCTCCTCAACAAGGAGAGCGGCTACTTCCACCAGGTTCCGGGCTGACATTTGAACTGTGCCGTCGTCGGTGCTGTGCTGGCAGAACTGTAACTACTAGCTCGCATCGACACGGATCAGGAATCCCTGTTCCTCGTGGACCAGACAGAAACGGGCAACCCAGTTCTGGACCCCATCCTGAAGGTAATTGCAGCCGAACCGGTCCGAAGGAACACGCAATACTGGATCGAACGGCTCGCCCCTCTCACGGAGCCGGTCATGATTTGACTCTCGACCGCCTAGTTGACCTGAGGTCCTGGAACACCACGATGGCGAATTCTGGACACTATCTCGTACTGCCTGGCAGACGGGACTGTTCAGCGACTCCCCAGAAGACACTGCGGTGGTTGTTTCTATGTTTGGTGTCATAATTGTCAAAACCCGAATCACCAATGCGATTTTCAACAACGAGATTCCAGACCCGAGAGATGTCATCATTATCTGCCTCATCAACACGTGCGACGTCTTTCGCTTCATGTTTCAACTTGATGACCAAGCAGACGAGCGCATTCGGTTCATCTGCAAGATGGATTTGATCGGTCGCTCTATCGCTGCTGCAGTCTTCCACAACCTCGCCGGGCCACTGCTTCGACGTTCAGCTCTGACCAAGAACATTCCGACTGCCTTCCTCCGGAAGTTGCTGTTTAATCCACGCCTCCGCAAAGGCAACGTTCCCGCGCTCTTTGCCGATCTTACAGAAGAGTATGCTGCGGTGTTTCAGATCAGCCCTCCCTTTGCTAAACCCATGATATTCCTGGGCGGCCCGGAGACAAATCAATGGGTGTATCGGCTCAGGCGCATGTACCTGAGGGCAAGGGACTATTTTGCCGATTTCGAGAAAGCCTATGGCGCGTCCGGGGTATTGCCTGCCCTGGATGGCGCCGATCATTTTCGGATCCGCAAGTCCTTGTCGTCGGCCTATTCCCGTAAAAGACTAGCGGAGCAGCTGGACGAACTCTATGACCGTGAGCGGGAAACATTGTCCATTGGAAGGTTGGGGACTCCTACCCTGCGACGGGCATGAGCCGGCGAATGATAAACGCTCAAATTTCGCCCCTTATGGTCGGCGTTGACACCAGGACATCATCGACGACCTGTTGAAGTTCAAGGAACGGGCGCTCAGCGTCCACATGTGAAGATACTGCCCAAGTTCATGATGGAAACTCCCGGCATGAGGCGCCGCGCGAAAACCATCGCAACGTTGCTTGAACGAATCCAGAGCGTACATACCCCCGCCCAGCGAGCCGGAGCACACCGAAACCTGGTGGACGACTATCTAAGCCTGCACGCGAGCGATCCGCAGTTCGTACCCAAATCGAACCTGCGGTTCGCTTTTACTGCAGCTCTGGTAGCCAGCGCATACCTTGGAGATGCCTTTAGCTTCGCCTTGTATCGCCATGGCGTCGCAGCCTGAAATCTACGCCAAAATCCAAGCTGAAGAAGAACCGACGCCCTCTCGGCACGGCGACCGGAGGCGAGGATTTACACCCCTCTCAAGTCGACGTCACACATCCGATCCTGATGGATGCTGCAGTATGTACCCTCATTGGCCGCATGTGCCATGCGCGCACGTGATGAATTCGTGTGTGGTCGAGGATTACGAGTTGCCGGTGCTGGATGCAAAGGTCGTACGTAATTGCCAGACCGCCTCGCCTACATGAGCGACGCTCTTGCCAGCCCGACCCCTCATAGTCGACATCGACCGCTATCTACCTTCGCGCGATGAACACCGCGCGGCGGAAAGCGGGGTACACGCACTAGGGTTGGGCACGCACAATTGCCTGGGTTCCCGGTGGATGGACCTTCAACTGGCCGTCAATGTGCTTATGGTCGCACACTACTTCACCCTTAACGTGTCCCCTGAAAACTTCAAGCTCCGGTTCAACCGGCTGCCATCTATGAAACCGAGCAAGAAGCTGAAGTTTCTCATCGCCGAGCGGAGGCGTGAGCTGCCCGCCTGACGCACCGTCACCCCAACGTCCTCCACTGCATCCTAGGCAGCAGTGAGGCCGCCATTTGTGGGTACGGCAACCCCAACACCATGCAGGTTGCCTAACGTGGACCGTGCCCTAACGGTTACCAATTTAGCTCCTGCACTCTTGAGGCCTACGACGAGTCTTGCTACTCTCCGTGGCGCCGATGCACGGCGTCGATCACTTCGTCGAGCTCTTCCGACCAACGCTGTACAGAGCGCAGCCTCATATTCTGGTAAGCGCCCCACACAGTCATCGCGGTGGTACTACCAGGATGGACACTATCAGCGAGTAGGCGATTGTAAGCGCCGCCGTAATGCCGAACTGCTGGGATGCAGCCAGCGGCGAAGCCACCAGCACTCCGAGCCCGAGCGCCGTCGTCATTGCAGAACCTAACAGTGCCGAACCGGTGGTGAAAGAGTACGGATCGCCGCTTTCCGGGATCGCGCTCGTGGGAATACTCCTCGCGGTAGCGATGAATGATATGGATGGTGTAGTCCACCCCGATCCCTATTGAGAGAGCGGTGATTATCGAAGTAACTATCGTGTAGGGAATGCCCAGCAGCGCCATCGTGCCCAGCACCCAGATGACGACCAGCACTATTGGCCCCACCGCGATTATCGCCAGCGCAGGCTGGCGCACCGTCACCCAGAAGAAAATGCCGAGAACTGCAAGCGCCACCAATACAGTGGCCCCGATGGCTCCGTCTGCCTCGTGATGAGCGTCCGTGACATTGATCGAGATTATGGCTACAGAAGTCACGGTTATGGCGTCGTCACTGAACCAGAGTGCCTCTAATTCCTCCTGGAGCACTTTCGTTCGCGCGGGATTGTCCGAATAGGTGGGGAACTGGAGCAGCATCGCGTCGATGCCATCCGGATCGTTTACCAGAAGGTGCGTGGCGGTGGGGTCCCTCGCTTCTAGCTTGTCGACGAACTGTTGCATCTTATCCGGATCGAGTTGGACTCCTGCAGAGGCTTCTCGTAAGAGGGTAAAGAGCTCCGCATCGTATTTGTCACCTGGCTCCCCACTGTCACTTGTCCAGTCGCGTACGAGCAAATCGTACGATGCCTGAAGCGGTCCCGCTGCCGCACTCGGGCGTCGCCGTTCGTCCTGGAAGGCGGCCGTCAGATCTTGCAAGTTTAGAAGTGTACGGGTCTCGGTGATCTCGGCTTACGATTACACTGGCTATCTCCGTTGTGCCTCCTACGGCCGCATCCAGGGTGTCAAATCCTGCAGCAAGTCTCCACCTCTGGGCAGGATGTCGCGAATACTGAATTCCGACTCGAGCCTGGTGGCGGAAAACCCGAGACCGATCGTCACCGCGATGACAACGAGGAAGTAGGGCACTGGCCTACGCGTAACGCTCCTGCCTAACAGCTCCGCCACGCGCCCGACACCGGGCAACGCCTGCGATATTGGGCGGGGTGCCGACAGTTTGCCGCGAGACTCGTCGCCGCCGGTCGATAATGGTGCGTCCTGCCGGCACCAGCGTTAGCATCACGATCAGGCTCATTCCCACGCCCAGCCCCGCGATAATGCCGAAGTCGCCAACTATCCCGACCGGGGAGAACAGGCTTGCCAAAAGGCTCGCTATAGTCGTGACGGCTGCCAGTGTTATAGGTACTGTAACGTTTCGCATTCCCGCACGAACGGCTACCAATACCGGCACGCCTGCAGTTCGCTGCTCGCGGTAGTGAGAGACGATCTGGATGGCATAGTCCACGGCAAGGCTGATTACGATGATTGGCACCATAGTTGTGAGCGAGTTCGGAGGACCGGTAAGACCCAGTGCATTTGGCCCCAGCAGCCTCCGCCCCGATAATCCAGATCAGCGAAATAAGCAGCCCGGCCAGCGTGAGAAGAAGGTCTGAAAGCGTCCGCATGAAGAGCAGGAGCAGCCCCAAGATAAGAAGGAGCGCCAGCCCTATCAAAGGCAGCATCCCCTCTTCCGTAGCCTTCTTGTACTCATCCTCAATCACCACGGGGGAGATGCTACTCACGCGCAGCGGGCCTTCGCTCTCGGACGCGAGTTCGCTGATCCTTCGTTCGGCTTCCTCAATTCGCTCGTCACCCGTGTCCTGCAGGCGGATGTTGGCGATTCGCACGGAGTGCCGTCGTGTCGATTGACAGTACGACTTGAAAGCGCCGCCTGATTCTGAGGGCCGGGAGCTGCGTCGATTTTCGCCTGGGTGACCGACTCGAAGGAGTCCACTTGGAGCAGGGCCTTGATGATAGAAGTGGGCGCGATGACCGGATCTGACCGGGCAAGCAGCGCTCCAACCTCCGCGTTGCTCACAATGTCATTTATCAGAGCGTCCATCTGGGAAAGCCCTTCGGGAGTGATCACCTCCCCACGGAAGAGCAGTGTTACAACGCTAGTTTCCCCGGAGTCCCCGAAGAGTACATCGATTTCAGCCATTGCTTCGGTGATGGCACTTCATGGGCTGGAATCTCATGAGGAGTGCTTGCAGCGGTGGCTCGGCCAAGCGGGGCGCGTCCGCGTCCGCGCCTGCGAGACTAGCGATACGGTGATGATTAGGATAACCAGGAGCGTGTGACGTATGGGCGGGCCGTGACCAGCCAGCCTCATCTTTTCGAGTATCTTGCTCATCGCGTACTCTCAAGTCGTGATAGGCCGCCCAGGCGTGCGGCCGTCGAGAAGCTCCGTCGGTATGATTCGTTGCCAGTGCGTCGCCCCACGTCATCGCCGCTGTTCTCCAACCTCAATCTGCTCTGAGAGCATGGGGTCCAATGTACTCAACTCATAAAAGTGTTAACGAGACGTTAATTCCCAGGCTAGAGAATCCTGTTACAGTCGGTAGACTAAATGCGGGATTGATCTTGTGGTCGGTTTCTTTAAGCCTTATGTGATCCTTTCGGTTTGACCCCTTTGTGGCCCTTGACTCGTGCCCAGCCGGGCGGCCAATCTCAATCCTTGAAGCTAAACTGCCTTTATACAATGCGTAGAATAAACCCAAGATGAATTGCTGGGCGGAGGGGAACGGCGTGGCCGGGGAGGAGCTGGGCGGGGGGGGAGTGGTGGGCAGATTTAGACGGGGTAAACGAAATTACGTCTGAAGGAGAGAGAAGTGGGATGAATTAGAGTTGCTTGCCGTGGGAGCAGCCAGCACGACACCCATGGTCATGGGGTTGGTCTTGTGGTCCCATCGTGTGTTACCTAGATCTTCCACAATCCGGGTCCATCGCAAAGTCACCAAAACATGCCCCAGTACAGATGGTAGGCAACGAAAACTGACCCCAGAATCCCGGATCTTGCTAAAGCCGAAGCGCAGTCTACATCGTCACGAGGCTGTGCCGCAAGCTGATTTATTCGTTCGGTAATTAGATGTCGCTACTGGCTAAACCAAAACAGCATCGTAGATTTAGGGGATAAATAAACGACCAGATGACCCCAACCCTGGCGGGGCGAGCTTGCTTCCGATGGAAATCGTCAGGTCGCTAAATGGCGAACCCGGCTTACTTTGAGGTCACCCCCATTAAGGATGGAAGTGTATTTGGACGGGGTCTTCGACGAGGGCAACGTCGCCAGGGCGATTTAGCGAATTGTAGTAAGGACCTGCCCGCCGTGAGGATGCCACCTTCCCTTTGGGTCGCAGGGTCATGAGAACAGTAGCCAAAGAAGCGGACTAAGATATTACGTCGCAGGTTGTCAATCACAGTGTTGGTGATGGGCTTGATGTTGCTGGCAGCGGCATGTGGATCAGAACCGAGCAG
>CASHTH010001639.1:0-32305 GCA_030341885.1 Geodia barretti
CTTACCGCCGCGCGCCGGCTGTGGCGCATCCTGAATAGCGCGACCTGCACACCAACCCCGCTAATCCGGCGTCCCGTCAAACCTGCTATCATTATCCCGGCACGTTCGGTAGCAGGACACACACTCGGCGCACCCGCTCGGCGGACCTAATCGGAGGGATAAAATATGCGACAAAGTGCGGTCAGTTTCATTGCCAAAGGCATGACCCTGGAGGGCATCATAGCCCTTCCGGATGGCGAAGGCCCGTTCCCCGGCGTAGTTATGTGCCATCCCCACCCGCTGAACGGCGGCAACATGGACAACAATGTGGTGGTCGCCGTTACGTTTGGTCTCGCTGACGCTGGCATTGCCTCCCTGCGTTTCAACTTTCGCGGAGTTGGCAACAGCCAGGGCGAGCATTCCAAAGGTGAGAAGGAATACGAGGAAACCCTGGTTGCCATGGACTTCCTCGGCGCCCTGCCCGACGTGAACGACGAACGCATCGGACTGGGCGGTTATTCTTTCAGCACCCGCGTCATCTGCGCCCACAAGCAGTTGTACAAAAAACCCCGGGCCATCGCCCTGGTTGCCCCATCCCTAGAGGCCATCACAGACAGCCCGCTGCAGTCCGACAAGACCCCGCGCATGATCATCACCGGCGACCGCGACCGCCTGGCGAACTCCGACGGCGCCGATGAGCAGCTGGCCAGATTCAACCCGCCCGCCGACTACCATCTCATTCCCGGCGCAGACCACTTCTGGGTGGGACAGGAGGGCGAAATGGCCGCCTGTGTGGTGCAGTTCTTCCGCGACCACCTGCTCTAACCCGGCCCCGATGTCCGAACCCACCCATCGACGCCGGCCCATCTACCGCGACTGGAATCTCCTGCAGCTGGCGGCTCTGGTGCTGGCGACCGACCAGCTGACCAAGTTCATCGTCCGGCAGACCCTGGACTGGCGTCATTCGTGGCCCTACTCGGGTGTTTTTCGGTTCACCCACGTCCACAACACCGGCAGCGCCTTCGGACTCTTTCAGGACCAAAATCTGGTGCTCCTGGTCGTGTCCGTCATCGGTATCGTGGTGCTCGGATTCATCTACGGCAGCCAGGAGCAACCCGGCCGCATCATGCGCGCTAGCATCGCCCTGATGCTGGGCGGAGCCGCCGGGAACCTGCTTGACCGCCTGCTCCTGGGCCACGTTACCGACTTTATCGACATCGGCCCCTGGCCCGTGTTCAACCTCGCCGATTCGTCGATCGTTACGGGCCTGATCTTGATGGGATGGCTGTTGCTCGCGCGCACAACACGACGATTCGCGTCGCGTTCCTGCCTGGCAGAGACGTACCCCGAATTCCGCGCTGCCCTGGCGGCCTGTCCGGTGTGCGACGGCCCGATGATTCACCTGCCCAATGGCGCGCGGTGCGCCGACTGCGGAGTTCGCGAACGCATCCTGTCGGTCAGAGAGCTACCACTTTGAATATCGCCACCGACATCGGGCGGCACGAACTGGTGGTCGCCAATCCATCGCCGCCGCGCCTCGATGCCTGGCTGGCCGACCGCAGCGAGTTGGCTGATACCGGCCTCTCACGAAGCCGCCTGCACGCCCTCACCCTCGCCGGAAACGTAACCATCAATGGCGAACCCGGCCGCCTACGTGCTGCAGGCGAGATGTGCGAGCGGCGAGCGATGTGTATGTCGTGTGGTCACCGTTCCGCTCTGGCTGCAGGCTGTAGCCACCTGGAAACCCCATAGGATCCCCATCACCATCGTCTACGAAGACTCCGACATCGCCGTAGTCGACAAGCCCCCCGGATTGGCGGTCCATCCCGGCCCCGGCCATCCAGATGGCACGCTGGTAAATGCCCTGCTCGCCCGCTGCCCCGACATCCGCGGCGTGGGCGGCGAAATCCGCCCAGGCATCGTCCATCGCCTGGACCTTGACACCTCCGGGCTGCTGGTAATCGCCAAGAATCAGCTGGCCCATCAACACCTCACCGAACAGATGAAAAACCGGACGGTGTCAAAGCTCTACCAGGCTGGCGGAAAGGTCGCAAGGAGTAGTAGCATTCGTACGCCGGAAGCGACACCAGTGAGGCAGACAAAGAGACAGCCCACTCGGACGCCATCGTACCATCGACCAGCGCAGGCCGTCGTGAGGATGGCGCAGCGCTCGACACGCACTATCAAACGGAGGCAACGGCGGCGGGTCACACCTTGCTGTCCTTGTCGTTGGAAACTGGGCGCACCCACCAAATCCGCGTGCATCTCGCCCATCGGCGTTTCCCCATCCTGGGCGATGCGGTCTATGGGCGCGCTAGCGAACTGCTGGATCGCCAGTTCCTTCACGCGGCGCGCCTTGCCTTGCATCATGCCGCCACGGGACAATATGGATGGCGTTCTTCAACGCGCCTGTGCATTGGAGGCCTTTGGCGCAAGCCTGGGACAGATTGCGAAATATTCCAGCACGGTCTGCCTGAGCAGCACCAAATAGTACGGGGCACGGTATAATTTAGCCCGCAAACCGCACTGCCGTTACGAATCCACCAGATCAGGTAATTACACCATGACCACCAATCCCAACGGGGGCGCCGGTGATGCCCCGGCCGATTTCATCCGCAGCATCATCACGGAAGACCTTGCCCAGGGCACCTACGACGGCCGGCGCAGGGTCATCACGCGCTTCCCACCCGAGCCGAACGTACTTGCACATCGGCCACGCCAAGTCGATCTGTCTCAACTTCGGCGTTGGCGAGCAGTTCGAAGGCGCCCGCTGCACCATATGCGTTTCGACGATACCAACCCAACCCGCGAGGACATCGAGTACGTCGAGTCCATCCTGGCAGATGTCCACTGGCTTGGTTTCGACTGGGGACACCATCTGTATTACGCTTCCGACTACTTCGAGCAGTTGTATGAGTTCGCCGAGCAGCTGATATTGGATGGGAACGCCTATGTCGACAGCCTGACCGCGGAAGAAATCCGGGAATTTCGCGGCACCCTCACCGAGCCCGGGTGTGAAAGCCCCCACCGCGATCGCAGCGTCGAAGAGAATCTGGACCTGTTCCGTAGAATGCGGGCCGGCGAGTTCCCCAACGACGGCGCCCACGTCCTGCGCGCCCGCATCGACATGGACTCGCCCAACCTGAACATGCGCGACCCGGTGCTCTACCGCATTCGCCACGCCGAGCATCACCGCACCGGCAACGCGTGGTGCATTTAACCAATGTACGACTACGCCCATTCGCTGTCCGATTCCATCGAGGGCATCACCCATTCCCTGTGCACACTGGAGTTTGAAGACCACCGCCCCCTGTACGACTGGTGCCAGGAAGTGTTGGGTGTTTACCGCAGCCGACAGATCGAATTCGCCCGGCTCAATCTGACCCACACCGTCATGAGCAAGCGTATGCTGCGCCGATTGGTCGAAGAATCCCACGTCTCGGGGTGGGACGACCCCCGGATGCCCACCATCAGCGCCCTGCGTCGCCGTGGTTTCACCCCCGAATCAATCCGCGACATGTGCGAACGGGTCGGGGTGGCCCGACGCAACACCGTAACCGAGCTGGCGTTGCTGGAGCATTGCCTGCGGGAAGATTTGAACCGCCGCGCGCCCCGGCGCATGGCCGTGCTGAACCCGCTAAAAGTGGTAATCACCAACTACCCTGAAGGCCAGAGCGAATGTTTCGTGGCAATCAACAACCCTGAAGACGCCGACATGGGTACCCGCACCGTGCCGTTCAGTCGCGAACTGTACATTGAGCGGGACGATTTCATGGAGGACCCGCCGCGCCGTTTCTACCGTCTGGCACCCGGCCGGGAGGTAAGGCTCCGTTACGCCTGGCTGGTGACCTGTACCGACGTGGTCAAGGATGCCGACGGTACTGTCGTGGAGGTGCACTGTACCTACGACCCGGACAGTCGCGGCGGCAACTCAGACGGTCGTCGGGTCCAAGGCACAATCCATTGGGGTTCTTCGGCCCACGCCGCGCCGCTGGAAGTGCGCCTGTACGACAACCTTTTCACCGACCCCGCTCCGGCCACCGCTGCCTCGGAATCGGACCGCGATTTTACTGACCTGATCAGTCCGGATTCTCTGGAAGTCATAACCGCGCTGGCCGAACCTGCGCTGGCCGGCGCCAACCCCGGCGACCGCTACCAGTTCGAGCGTTTGGGGTACTTCTGCGCCGACATCGTTGACTGGACTCCAACCCCGGGCGCGCCGGTATCGAAACCGACGCGTCACCTGCGCGCCAGCTGGGCCGCAGTACAATCGTCAGCACGCGTCACCGCGGTCCGGCGCACGACCATGTTGCCTCGCCGACATCTGTGCACTACTACCACGTTGAGGAGGATCTAACGTGCCCGATTCCGTCCGCTCGCTATGCTCCCCAGCGCCCAACACGCGCCCGCATCTCGGCGTAAGATCCCACTGTTCAACTGGCTGTTCTTCGCGCCGCTTCGTCCGCGAAACGTGCTGCTCTCATCGTTCGGTGGAAGGACCTACCGACTCAGAGACCGCCGCCATCACCGACAGGCGCGGATGGATCACACTCCTCAACGGGGTACGGCTGGATTGGCTGGGAATAGACTGGGATGAAGGCCCACGTGTCGGCGGGATTTTGGGCCTTCTTCCAGTCCAACGGCTTGGATCGTCGTTTAACCGCGGGGCGCCGCCGCGCCGGCCGCAGGACGCGCTTGCTACCGCGCAGCCTACACCGTGGCTACTCGGCTCTCCCGACGCGTGTCGCCGACCTGCGCAGGACGGCCCGAAAACAGACAATGCGACGACATACAAGGTGGCGTCATGCTACGACAGCCACTGCCGATATTTGTCTGACTCTGAGCGCGCCGCCAAGGCGCTGTCCTCCGGTATGTCCACTCGCTGCTGCTTGTCGCCATCGCCGCAGTCGGGCAGCTCCGTCGGTGGACGACGCCATACGTGGCCACGTGGAATGGCAGAACGAGCTGACCGACGACTTTGTGCTGGTAAAATCCGACGGATTCCCCACCTACCACATGGCGGTGGTCGTGGATGACCACGCCATGCAAATCAGCCACGTGCTGCGCGCAGAGGAATGGTTGCCCAGCACTCCCCGGCACGTGCAACTCTACCGCGCTTTGAAATTGCCGATGCCCCGTTTCGGCCACCTCCCCATGATCCTCGGCTCCGACCGGGCCAAACTTTCCAAGCGCCACGGAGCCACCTCGGTGATGGAGTACCGCGATGAAGGCTACACGCCGGAAGCGCTGATCAACTTCATGGCGCTCCTCGGTTGGTCTTTGGACGGCGAAACCGACGTGATGCCGGTGGACACTATTCGCGAGCATTTCACCCTGGAAAGAGTGGGCAAACCGGCTGCCATTTTTGACCTGGACAAGCTCCAGTGGATGAACGGCGTGTACATTCGCCAGCTGGATGCCGGCGACTTGGCCGACCGCGTGCTGCCGTTCCTCCAGCGTGATCTCCCCGACCACCTGCTTCCCATCGACCAGGGCTACCTGCTCCGCCTCGTTCCACTGATCCAGGAGCGGCTCAAAACCCTTTCCGATGCCCCGAATATGCTGTCCTACTTTTTTGAGGAAACTTCGGTATACGACACTGCCATGCTGATTCAGCGCAACATGGATTCTGCCGGCACGTTGGCCGCCGTCCGCCGCGCTGCCAGCGATTTGGCCGACGTCGACGCCTCCGGTTTTACCGCCGAACACCTGGAAGAGCTGCTGCGCGCCACCGGCAACCACCTGGGCCTCAACGGGCGTCAGTTCCTGGGCACCTTGCGGGTCGCCATGTCGGGGCGCAACGCCACCCCCCCGCTGTTCGATATGTTGGCAGTACTGGGTCGGGAGCGCGTGCTCCACCGACTAGCGGTCGCTGACGAGAAACTGTCCGGCGCCTGATAGTTCGGTGGTTACCCTGGTCCGGGCCGGTGGTCTGCGTCGCGATCTGTCAATCGCTGCCCGCAGTAGGGACAGAAACTTCAGGTATTCCGTTGCCGGGCGGCGCTGCCGGCCACTTCATCATTCGCATCCGCCTCAAGCAGACCGGCGTTCAGTGTCCCTGCCGGCAGGGCGAACAATCCGATGCCCGATCCCGCGATAACCGCGGCCAGCAGCCGTCCCATTGTCGTCATCGGCACCGTGTCGCCGTAGCGCCCACTGTCGTCAGCGTTACGACGCTCCACCGCATCGCTGCCGGAATGCTGCTGAACTTGTCCGGCTGCGCGTTTGACTCGGCAAAGAACATCAGCGAGGCGGCGATCACCAGCACGAAGATCAAGCCCGCCACCGTGGTCAGTAGCTGGCTTCCCTTCAACCGCATGGCCATGCCCTATCGACGGCCACCCGGAAAATACCGCGCCAGCTTCGCAGAGCGGGGAATCAGCCGCACCGCCAGCAGGAACGACAGACTCAGGCCGTCACCCGTCACCAGCGAGGCAACCACCGCCGTTACCGACGGGATCAGCGCGGGTGCGTCGATCAACGCGCTGGGCGAACCTACATACCGCCAACGCTGACCCCAATCAGCCACTTCGGGATTCGCCTCCGATGCCGTCCAGAATCTCAGGACATACTCCGCCAGGAACACTGCAATCGTGCAAAATTCGATAACGTGGAACCAGAAGACGCAATCGGCCTTCAGGCTGGGCATCGTCCACAGGATCAGCGACGCTGAATTGATCAGGATGACTCCCACCAACAGCGGTTCGACGAGATATGCAATCCGGGGCGAGCTGCCATCCCGGTCCTGGTTTCGCGTGCTGCCCGGCGGCTCCAACGCCGAGTACATCCTCCAACGCGGCGGAACAGCGGTTTGGTGGTCGCGCCCTCCGGTTGGGTCCTTATCAGAGCCCCGGGCCAACAGGGACTGATCGGTTTTTGCGTTCCGGGCTGGCCGGCGACGCCTGCACCGGGGAAACTCGCATGGGCAGCGTCGTCGTACCCCTAATTATCGCGCCTCTAACGGGCCGCAGTTCGTCCCAATGGATTAATTTCCCAATATCCCAAAAAACGATAAAATCGGACATTTTTTATATTGACGCCAAAGGATGCCCTTGGGGTAAATTGGATGGCGGTCACCTTTAATTTCATACAAGCGCCATTTCCGAGTACCGCTGCGCCCGATAGGGAAACGCCGCCACTCAACCAATCGGTGCATAAATCATACAAATTGAGCGGTTGCGGTCGCTAGCGGCCAAACACCGGATTCCAACGAATTATCAAGGAGTGACCTACGATGCTAGCTACTGGTGCCATCGTTTTGAGTGACGGCGTGTTCAAAGTCGACGGAGGAGCAATTTTCGGACGGGTTCCCAAGATGATGTGGGAAAACATCGTTTCCACCGATCGTAAAAATCGCATCACCATGGGCCTCAACTGCCTGTTGTTACAATGCAGTGGTAAAAACGTCCTGATTGACACCGGCGTCGGCCCCAAGGACAACGTCCGCGATAAGGAAATGTACGGCCTCGTCCCCAGCCGCCTCATGCGCAGCCTCAAAGGCACTGGACTTGGCCCTCGTGACATCGATGCCGTCGTCCTCTCCCACCTGCATTTCAGCCACGCCGGTGGCGCAACGCGCATGGATCGCGCCGGCGACATGGTACCCTCCTTCCCCAACGCCACCTATTACGTCCAGCGTGCCAGTTGGGAAGACGCGCAAAATCCCTCCGCCCGACACTCCGATGTTTACCGAGCAGAAGACTTTGCCCCCATCGCCGAGCGGGGCCGGCTGGAATTGCTGGATGGCGACACCGAATTGTTCACCGGATTAAATCTGCTGGTTACCGACGGCCACTGCCCCGGACATCAGATGGTTGTGTTCAGCCACGGCGGCGAACGGATCGTCTACACCGGCGACCTTGTGCCGACACGCATCATCTGGGTCTCACCGTCATTTCGTCCTACGACTACGAACCGGAATCAACGCTCAACCAAAAACAGGACATCCTGAACCAGGCGGAGCAGCAGGGTTGGCTGCTGGTATTCCCCCACGGCCACGAGACCAGAGCCGGCTACCTGGAACGCCGCCAGGATATGAGCTATTTGAGACCGGTGGAGTTCTAGACCGCCGCCGCCTGGCAGTCAAAGGCGCACATCGCGCCTCTACAGCAGTTCAGCGGTCATCACACCATCTACCATGCCGGTCAATCGCGCCGGCGTGATGCGGTTTCCCAATTCTGCGTGCGAGGTGGTCTCGACCCGCACGTAATTATCGGTCAATCCCCGCCAGCGCAGCCCTTCATCTCCGACCGGTCGCGCGGTTTCCCACAACACGTCTCGCAACTGCCCGGTCAACCCACGCCGGAACGCGGTGAAACCGGCGTCTTTGACCTCTGCCATCGCCGCCGCGCGTCGTCGTTTGTCAGCCGCTTCGACCTGACCCTGGAAGTGGTGCGCGCTGGTTCCCGGGCGTTGCGAGTATGGAAACACGTGGATATCGGCAAACCACATCTCCGCCGCGAACTCCTGACTCTCCGCATGGTCGGCCTCGGTTTCGCCCGGGAAACCGACGATGATATCGGCGGTAACGCCGGCATCAGGGATAGTGCGTCGAATCAGCTCCACAGCCTGCCGGAACGTGGCAGTGTCGTAGCGGCGGCGCATCGCCCGCAGTACGACGTCGCTCCCGCTTTGCAACGGCACGTGAAAATGCGGGCAGAGTCGGGAATCGCTCCACCGCGTGAGCAGGTCGGCGCTAATCTCATGCGCCTGCAAGGACGACACCCTCAGCCGCGGTACATCGGTCTCGGCCAGGATGCGATCCAGCAACCCCGCGAGGCCGACATCAGGAAACTCGAACCCATAGGTTCCCAACTGCGTGCCTGTTAGCACCACCTCTTTGAATCCGTCGGCAACATGCTGACGAACGGTATCCACCAGCACGTCCGGCGAGATACTGCGCTCCCGGCCCCTCACTTTGGGCACGATGCAATAGGCGCAAACCTGGTCGCAACCCTCCTGAATCTTGACCATCGCCCGGCTGCGTCGCCCCATTCCAGTAACCGTTTCGCCAGGCGTTTCAATCGCAGCGCGTTGCAAGCCACCTCGTCGCGACGCCAGCGCCGCCAGCGCCAACGTGGTCAGTTGCGGTTTGTCCTGATTGCCCACCACAAGCGAAACTTCCGGCATGCGACGCAACTCGTCAGCCGCCCGTTGGGGGTAGCATCCCGCGGCTACCACCACAGCCGTCGGGTTGGAGCGCCGCGCGGCCCGCAGCGCCTGGCGGGCTTTGGAGTCCGCAGTGGCGGTAACCGTGCAGGTATTCACGACGATGATGTCGGCGTCGGCGTTCGAGCCCACGATCCGGTAGCCAGCCCGCGCAAACTCCCCGGCCAACACCGCGCTATCGGCCTGATTCAGCTTGCAACCGTGGGTCTCGATGGCAACCGTGCCCACTGCCGGAACGCCCGTAACCGGCGGTGTTGGCGCTCGACGTGGGTCGGCAATCAAGGTCAGCGGTTCGTTCGGCACAGCCATCACTCGCCCAAATCGACCAAGGCGTCGTCAGGGTCGGCATCGGGAACTTGCCCATCCCCACCGGGTATGCGCGCCACCAGCCTCTCGATTGCCTCGGCCAGGTCATCCATCGCCAGAAACAGGTAATCAACCCGGCTGCGCCGGTCGCGAACCCGTTCTGCTGCCTCGGCAAAGGCCGACAGGTGATCGAACGCATCACGTATGTAACGGTCTTTTTCTTCTTCGCCCAGGCGCTGCAAGAATTTCCGCAGTTCTGCATCGTCGTCCACGGACTCCCCGCGCCACAACGCGACGCCGCGACTCGCCGATACCAAACTACCCCACAGCAAATCTTCCGAGTGGCTCCATTGGCCTTTTTGCATCGCAGTGTGGGCCGAGCCGAGCAAATTGATTGCCCGGTTGCGTTGCCTGGTCAGGCGCGATTCCAGCGACGCGGCGCTTGGTGTTCGATCAGTTGCCATCCCGTCGATTTTAGCATACGGCCAACCCGTACCCGGCTCCGCCCCTGAACCCGCTGGCGGTCTCGTCCAACTCCAGGTCTTTCGATTGACCACCCGAACCTATTTCCCTGCTCACCTTGAGCTTGTCGCAGGGCCGCCCGTTGCTGTATCGACACACTCGCCACGAACCAGATACCCGGATTGCGCCCGACAATCGAAATGCCCTGCGGCCAACCCGACCACGGTAGCACCCGGCGCCGGGTAGTAGTACACTGCGGCGCATCCCGTCAAATCCAACCGGCCAAGGAATACAGCCATGCCCGCCGTCAACCAATTCCGCCACGTCTCATATCCAGTGCGCGTACACGCCGGCGATGACGCATTGACCAACCTGAAGCAGGAAGTCGCCCGAGTGGGTGCGAAACGACCCTTTATCGTGTGCGGCCAGTCAATCGCGACCAGGACCGATTTGCTGGAGCGCATCACCGATGCGTTAGGCGTCGCTCCAGTCGGCGTGTTCGACGGCGTGCAAACCGGCTCACCGGTGCCCTCAGTTCTGCTCGGAGTGCAGGTGGCCCAGGAGGCTAATGCCGACGTTATCATTGCAGTGGGCGGCGGCAGTGCGGTGGTCACCGCGCGGGCCATCATCATCATGTTGGCCGAGGGGGGCAGGCCCAACGACCACTCCACCAAATACCCGCCCGGCCAGCCTCCGGTTAGCCCGCGCTTGATGGCTCCCAAACTGCCTAACATTCTGGTGCTCACCACCCCAACCACCGCGGCCACCCGCGCCGGCACCGCCGTAATCGACGGCGAAACGGGACACCGCCTCGAAATGTTTGACCCCAAAACCCGACCGTCTGCCATAATTTGGGACACTGCCGCGCTGCTCACGGCCCCGGCCGAACTGTGCGTCAGTGCAGCCGGCTCCCTGTTCAGCGGTGTCGCCAGCGCACTGCAGGCCCCTCGGTTGAACCCAATGGCCGCCGCCGATTTGATCGGTGCCCTGAATCTGCTGCGAGATAACCTGCCCCAGGTGCCAGCAAACCCGGAAAATGGCTCGGCCCGGGTCAATTTGTGCGTCGCGGCTTTCATCTACAACCGCGCCTGGGATACTGGCGCCAACGGTTCCGCGCTGGGCGTCGTCAGCGCCCTGGCCCACAGCCTGGACACTCGCTACGCCGAATGTAGCCACGGCGGCGCCTACTCGATCACAACCGCGCCCGGGATGCGTTTCAATCGAGACCACAACCTTGGCGGTCAGGCGCGCTTCGCAGACGCCTTCGGGGCCCGCAATACCAGCATGACAGACGGCACAGCCGCCGACGCGGCCGCTGAGTCAGTGTCCAATTTCTTCCGGCAAGTCGGCATGCCGACCCGTCTCCGCGATGTCGGAGTCCCCGCCGGAGGCATCACCGCCATTGCGGAAGACGCCCTCACTGACTTCGGTCTGCATCGCAACGTGCGCCCGGTGCAGAGCGCCGCCGAACTGGCCTCTTTGCTGGAATCCGCCTGGTAGCCCTGATGGAGCGAAATCCCTAGCAGCCCTTGCCGATAATCTCGGCCAGGCTGTCGACCCCCCACTCGGCAAGCAGCGCTTCCAGTTCCGCCAGGATGCGGAACGGGGCGTTCAGGTCGGCCAGGTTGGCGCTGCCCACCTGCACCGCGGAAGCGCCAGCCATCAGGAATTCCACGGCATGGCGGCCCGTCATCACGCCACCGACGCCTATTATTGGCACATTGACGGAACCAGCCGCGCGGTGCACGAGGGCCATCGCGACCGGACGCAATGCCGGACCGGAGAGGCCGCCGCCGCCGGTACCCAACGTGGGCCGGCCAGCATCAATGTCGATGTGCATCGCGGGAATGGTGTTACTGATGGTCAGCGCATCTGCTCCGGCCCCAACTGCGGCATGGGCAATCTCCGTTATGTCAGGCACGTTGGGGGACAACTTGGCCCACACCGGCAGGTCGGTCTGACGCCGTACTCCCGCCACCGCCGCCTCGGTGAGATGCGGGTAGTGGCTGAACATCGCGCCGTCGTCCACGTTGGGGCAACTGAGATTCAACTCTATGGCGGCAAACCCGCTGACCCCACGGGTGAACGACGCCATTTCTTCCCATTGCTCCGGGCTTTCGGCGGCCATGCTCATCACAATATTGGCGTCCATTTCGGCCCACTGTGGCGCCAGGTCTGACATAGCGGCTTCGATCCCCGGGTTGGTCAACCCGATGGAATTCAGCAACGTGGTTTCCCCGGCGGCCAGTCCTTCCCGAAACGATTCGGGGAACCAGCGTGGTTCCGGGTTGCCGGACCTGGCGTGGCGGGTAAATGTCTTGGGCAACACCGCACCCAGTTTGCCCAACGGGGTGTCAGGCGCGATCCCCCGGCCATAACCGTCGTATCCGAAGGTTCCCGACGCAATCATCACAGGATTACATAGCAGAAGGCCGCCAGAACGTCCCGGTGCCAAATCTGTCGAAAGTTCAGCTGGAACAGCCACTGACGGCCTCCTGGTTTGCGTATTTTGGAGTCAGGCAAACGGCGACGATTTAAAGCGTCGGAACGTCGTCCTCCTCTTCTTCAAACGGCGAGAAGACTCGCGATGCTGCAGCCTCTACTTCCTGTTCGCTGTTCGAGTCGCTTTCCGTGAGCGACTGCGCGCGTCGGACGAGTTCGTCCTCTTCCTCGGCAGAACGAACCTGGAACCCGGCCTCGCCCAACCCTGCCCCTGCATCGAGCGGAACGATCGGCTGTCCGGAAATAATCTCGTCATCAATCTCGGCGACGGGCGCAGCCGTTTCCGCGCCGTCCTCGCCAGGAGGTATGCCTTCCGGACCATCGAGTTCGCCGGAAAGCCATGACGGAGCCATCAATTCGTTCTCCAACCGTTGCATCTCTTCTTGCAAAATCAGCTGGTTTTCCGATTCCAGCAACGATTCCAGGCGGGCCGGAATCAACCGTCCGATGATAACGTTCTCCTTCAAACCCCGCAGCCAGTCGCGGTCGCTGGCCACGGCGGCCATCGTTAGCACCTTGGTGGTCTCCTGGAAGGATGCCTTGGACAGGAAACTGTCCGTCGTCAACGCTGCCTTGGAGACGCCCAGCAGCATGGTCATGGCGGTGGCCGGCTCGCCGCCCTCGGCCAGAACCCGCGCGTTCTGGTCCTGGAAGCGGAATTTATCGACCACGTCCCCGGGTATGAACTCAGTGTCCCCGGAGGATTCCACCTGCACCCGCCGCAACATTTGCCGCAGGATGACTTCAATGTGCTTGTCGTGGATACCCACGCCCTGGGAACGATAAACTTCCTGAACTTCGTCCACCAGATAGTGTTGCAGCCCCTCCAGGCCCCTGACATCCAGCAACTCCCGCAGGTCCAGCGGCCCGTCAACCAGGGCCTCACCGGCCCTGACCTGCTGACCCTCTGTAACCTTCAGCGCCATCTGCGAGTTCACTTCGTATGCACGCGATTCTTCCTCGCGCCACACCACGGTGACGCCGTCCGCAGAAATTTCAACCTCACCCGGGTGGTCCGAGCGGATTTCCTGCAAAATATTGGCGCCGGCCAATGCGTTGCCCGCGTCGGTCGCGTCGCCATCGCCATCGGTGGGCACAGCTGGCGCGCTGCTGTTCATCACCACGGCCAACAGGTTACCCTCGGCTACCGGTTCACCGGGCTCCACCAGGCGAATCGCGCCGTCGGGCAAGGGGTATTCGTGGCGTTCCTCCTCGTCGTAAGTAACCCGGATGCGCCTCGCACCGTTAACGTCTTCCTCGATGGACACGACGCCGTCGATGTGAGTCAACACGCCGGCTCCCTTGGGAGGGCGCACTTCAAACAGTTCCTGCACACGCGGCAAACCGGTCGTGATGTCCGACCCCGCGATACCGCCCGTGTGGAAAGTACGCATGGTCAGCTGCGTGCCCGGCTCACCGATACTCTGGGCAGCAATGACACCTACCGCCTGACCGATCTCCACCAACTTGCCGGTGGCCGGCAGCCGGCCATAGCACATTTGGCAAATTCCGCGACGGGTTTGGCAGGTCAGCGGTGAGCGCACCGGTACCCGATCAATGCCGGCAGCCTTGATCGCCTGCGCGATGTCTTCTTCAATCATCTCATTGCGATCAATGATGATCTCGCCACTGCGCGGGTCCGCGATAACGTCGCCGGCCATCCGTCCCAGGATGCGGTCCGGGAAACTGCTCAGCGACACATCATCAGGCCGCGGTTCCACGTAGAACGTTTCGGCAAATTCGCAATCGTGTTCTTGCACGATCACTTCCTGCGACACGTCAACCAGACGCCGGGTCAGATAACCGCTGTCGGCGGTCCGGAGGGCGGTGTCGGTCAGCCCTTTGCGCGCTCCGTGGGTGGAAATGAAGTACTCCAGCGCCGTTAGCCCTTCCCGGAAGCTCGATTTCACGGGCCGCTCGATGATCCGGCCTTCCGGGTCGCTCATCAGCCCACGCATGCCCGCCATCTGCTTGATCTGCGAGATGTTTCCCTTGGCGCCTGACATCGCCATCACGGCAATGCCGCCAAAGTTGTAGAGCTCGTCTTCAACGATGGATTGCATATCATCCGATGCTTGGGTCCAGGTCTCGATGACGCGGTCGTACTTTTCTTCCTCAGTCATCATGCCCATCATGAAGTTGTCTTCATGGTCGGCAACCTTTCGGGTGGCCTCTTCCAAGATACCGTGCTTGCGCTCTGGCACCTGAATGTCGTTGATGGCAATGGTGATACCGGACTTCGTCGCGTAGAAAAACCCCATGTCCTTGATGTTGTCCAGCGCTCGCGCCGTCTCTTCGTTGGGAGGTTCCGGTGCAACTCGGTGGTGAGTTCCTTGATCGCACCACGGTCCATCAACCGGTTTTTGTAGCCCAGCTTGTCGGGCAAAACTTCGTTAAAAATCAGCCGGCCCATGGTCGTTTCAATCTTGCCTTCGTGACCCGCCACGGACAGCACGGTGATCGGCGAGCGCAGCCCGATAACACCTTCCGAGTAAGCGATTCTGGCTTCGTGAATGTCATAGAACACCGCGCCGGCGCCTTGGCCGGACTCCAGCATCTCCGTCAGGTAATAACACCCCATCACCATGTCCAGCGTCGGCGCAACCAGCGGGTCGCCCGATGCCGGCGACAGCATATTGTTGATGCTCAACATCACCGTGCCGGATTCGTTCACCGCCAGCGCGGACAGTGGAACGTGCACCGCCATCTGGTCGCCGTCGAAGTCGGCGTTGAAAGCAGAACACACCAGCGGGTGCAGTTGAATCGCGCTGCCCTCAATCAATACCGGTTTGAACGCCTGGATCCCCAATCGGTGCAACGTGGGCGCCCGGTTCAGCAACACCGGCCGATTCTTGATTACGTCTTCTAGGATGTGCCATACGTCCGGAGAAGCGCGTTCGACCATGCGCTTTGCCGCCTTGATGTTCGGGGCCAGGCCGCTCAGCACCAAACGGTGCATCACGAACGGCTTGAACAGCTCCAGCGCCATGCGTTTGGGTAGGCCGCACTGGTCCATCTTCAACTCTGGTCCAACCACGATGACAGAACGGCCAGAGTAATCAACGCGCTTGCCCAGCAGGTTCTGCCGGAACCGCCCGTGCTTGCCTTTCAACAGATCGCTCAGCGATTTTAGGGCGTGATCACGCTTGCCCTTCACGGCCTTACCCTGCCGCCCATTGTCAATCAGCGAATCCACAGCCTCTTGCAGCATCCGCTTTTCGTTCCGGATCATCAGACCCGGAGCACGCATACTGGCGAAACGCTTCAACCGATGATTGCGTGACAGCACTCGACGGTACAGGTCATTCAGGTCGCTGGTCGCGAACCGCCCGCCGTCGAGCTGCACCATCGGACGCAATTCCGGCGGCAGAACCGGCAGCACGGTCATGATCATGTCCTGCATCCGGTTTTCGCTGCGGCGGAACGTCTCCAGCAGGCGCATTCGCTTGCCGGCCTTGGTGCGAATTTGCGAAGAGGTCGCCCGCATTTCCAGTTCGGTGTAATACCGCTCCTGGTTCAGATCCCGATCCAGCAGCCTCAGGAACTCCAGCACCGGTTCCGCACCCATCTCGGCGTCGAAGGCATCGCCCCAGAAGGGCTTCAACCGATCGAAACGACCCGTGGAAAGCGTCGTCAGATGCAAACCCAACGCCCCGCTTCGCGCAATATAAAACTCGTCGGGCAGCTCATCGTCTTCCCGCGCCGACGCCGGCAACTTCAGGTCAGGCCACAGCCAATCCAGGTCAGCCGGTCGCGGTCGCTGCGAGGGATCCCAGCGCAACCAACGCATCGACTGGATGATGTCAACGGCCTCCTTACGGCGCTCGGCAATGGCACGCGCCAAATAATCATCCACTGTGCCAATCAGGTTCTGCACCGCCGGCAGCTGCTTGCGCCAGGAGTCCATTTCCTTCTGCTGGGCAGCGCGTGCCCCGCCGCTCTCGAGACGTTCTACGCGTGCTTCCAGATCGGCAATCACCTTCGATTCATCGCTATTGGGTTGCAACCGTTCCAGCAGGGCATTGAACGCTGGCAAATTCCAGCCACGACCCTCCGGATTGTCCTCACCCCGGCGGAAGTTCCACGTGCGAACAGCCTGCTCCACGCTAATCATTGACTCGCGAATTTCGGCCAAATCGTCGGACATGGGCTGCTGCGACGATGCGGCAAAATCATCAGCGGCGTTCTCCGCGACGATGGAACGCAAATCTTTCAGCGTGAGCAAAAGAACTTCATCGACTACTGCCGTAATGTCGGCTTCCAGTCGATCGGTTGCGTCAGCCAGATTGTCCTGCGCCTCTTCGGTGTAGGAGTCGCGATACGCAGCAAACGCGGTGTTAACTGCCTTCACGCTATCGTTCAAGCCCTGCACATCAGTTTCGATGCTGGTATTGCCGCGGTACAACCGGGCAACTGCGCTGGCAACCTGGTCGCCGTCGGCGGCGGCAATCACCAGCGCCTCGTGCGATTCCAGCAGCTTGGGGTCGAGCAGCAAGCTCCCGACATTGCCGATCCCGGCCGCCGACGCAGTGGCAGCGGACACCAGCGACTCCAGCGCCAACACGTCGTCCGCGCCATTTGCTGTGCTCCCGCTGACCAGCCGACCCAACGCCACGCGTGCCGCATCAACGGCTCGTTTCAGCGCGTCGGGATGGTCGCCAATCGCTGCGGCAGCCTCCGCGCGGCGACTCTCCAGATCCCAGGCGCCGATGCGGTTGGCCAGGCGTTGCAGAGCCGCTTCAGCAACGGCAATCGGTTCGGTACGAAGCAGCTCAACCTCGGCTTCGTGCTCACTCAACCGCTCGCGCATCAGGTCGATGTCAACTTCGTTGATGACGTAGGCCGAATAATAAAGAATGCGGTTCAGGTCCGAGAGCTTCACATCCAGTGCCAGGCTCATCACGCTGGGCGTATTCTTCACGAACCAGATGTTGGCCACCGGAGCGGCCAGCGCGATATGGCCCAGCCGCTGACGCCGCACGTTGGAACGCGTGACCTCAACCCCGCAGCGGTCACAAACGACTCCCTTGTACTTTTGCCGCTTGTACTTACCGCACTGGCATTCCCAGTCCTTCGTCGGGCCGAAAATCTTTTCACAAAACAGGCCGTCTTTTTCCGGGCGCTGCGTGCGTAGTTGATGGTTTCGCCCTTCATCACCTCTCCCGATGACCACGCTCGAATCTGATCGGGCGAGGCAATCGAAATGCGGATTGCGTTGAAATCTTGAGAAGTGGCTTCGCGGTTATCCAGCATTCTGACCATAATCTAGTTCACCTCCATGGAGAAGAGGTCGTCATCGTCGCCTGGCAACCCCAGGCTTGGCTCTTCCTGTTCACCTTCCTCTTCGAGTTGAACGTTTAGGCCCAGGCTCTGCAACTCCTTCAACAGCACGTTGAATGATTCAGGGACACCGGGTTGGCTGATAGCATGGCCCTTCACAATGGATTCGTAAGTGTTGACCCGACCGGTAACGTCGTCGGATTTGATGGTAAGAACTTCCTGAAGGTTATGGGCCGCGGAGTACGCCTCCAGCGCCCAAACCTCCATCTCGCCGAATCGCTGGCCGCCGAACTGAGCTTTGCCGCCCAGCGGTTGCTGCGTAATCATCGAGTACGGGCCCGTGGAACGAGCGTGGATCTTGTCTTCCACCAGGTGGATGAGTTTCAGCATGTAGATGCTGCCCACCGCCACCGGCTGGTCGAACGTTTCACCGGAACGCCCGTCGTGGAGCTGGAATTTGGCAAAGGTCGGCGGGGCGATCAACCGCTCCCGATGCACGTCCAGCGCCATTTTGTGCATTTCCGGTAGGGACATCCCGTCCGGTTGCTCGCCGGCGACATCACGCAGCCACAGGTACAGGCAGGCCTTACGGGCTTTTGCCCCCTCTGGTTTTCGTCATACAACAATTCCGGATCATAGCCCTGGTCGCGCAACCAGGCATAAACCCGGTCGAGGTCTACATTGCTTTCCGGTTCGGCGTCGGTGGCTCCAGCCTGTTGGGCGAACCACCAGCGGGCCAGGGAGTCCTCAATGTTGTCGTCGTCTGCGCCTTCGAACACCGGCGTCAGCGCCTGGAAATTCAGGCTGCGCGCGGCCCAACCCAGGTGGCTTTCCAAAACCTGCCCCAGGTTCATCCGCGAAGGCACGCCGATGGGATTCAGAATGATGTCCACCGGAGTTCCGTCCGACAGGAACGGCATATCTTCTTCGGGCAGAATGCGTGAAACCACGCCCTTATTCCCGTGGCGTCCCGCCATTTTGTCGCCCACTGAGATCTTGCGCGTTTGGGCCACCCAAACGCGAATCGCTTCATTCACGTCCGGAGGCAAATCGTCCTTGGCTGCTCGGCTCAAGGCTTTGACCGCTATGACCTTGCCCCGTTGACCGTGCGGAACCCGCAACGATGTGTCGCGGACATCCTTGGACTTCTCACCGAAGATAGCCCGCAACAGACGCTCTTCGGCAGTCATTTCAGTTTCACCCTTGGGGGTAACCTTTCCAACCAGGATGTCGCCCGGCCCGACATCCGCGCCAATGCGGATGACGCCGCGCTCGTCCAGGTCGCGCAGGTTGCCCTCCCCCACGTTCGGGATATCCCGGGTGATTTCTTCGTCGCCCAGTTTGGTGGAGCGGCTTTCCACTTCGTACTTCTCAATGTGCACTGAGGTGAACTGGTCGTCCTTCACCAGCCGTTCGCTGATGATGATGGCGTCCTCGTAGTTGTAGCCCTCCCATGACATGAACGCAACCAGCACGTTCTGACCCAGGGCCAGTTCGCCGCCATCGGTCGACGAGCTGTCGGCCAGCGTATCGCCAACTAGCACCCGGTCGCCCTTCTGCACCACCGGACGCTGGTTGAGGCAAGTGCCCTGATTCGTCCGCGCAAACTTGATCAATCGGTGGGAATGGTCCACCCCGGCAGCGTCGGAAACCAGCACCTCGTGCCCGTTTACCGATACCACCGACCCTTCCACTCTCGACAGCAACACCTGCCCGCTATCCCGTGCCACCCGGCGTTCAATGCCGGTGCCCACGATCGGAGCCTGCGGTTGCAGCAACGGCACCGCCTGGCGCTGCATGTTGCACCCCATCAGGGCCCGGTTGGCGTCGTCGTGCTCCAGGAAAGGAATCAGCGCCGCTGAAACGCTCATAATCTGCAACGGCGAAACGTCGGCATATTCCACGGTGGTCGGCGAAGCCAGCCGGTAATTGTCTCCTTCCCGTACTTCCACCTGTTCCTGGGTAAACTGATTCAACCCATCGAATTCGGAGTTGGCCTGAGCAATCCGGAACTGCTCTTCCAGGTCGGCAGTAAGATATTGAATGCTATCGGGCCGGGTATCCACGAACGGAATTACGTCAATCACCGTGTCGCCGGACAGGCGGCGCAGGCGACGGATGTGCTGCTCGGACAAGATCTCCCCGGCCGCCACAATCACCTCGCCTTTGCGAGTCTTTACGTCGACCGACACTTCGTGCCCCAGCAGGTCGAAATACCCGGGGAACCCGGGTTCTCGGCAATCGCCAGCCACAGCTGCTTGATGACCGGCCAGTAGGGGGTTTCAATGAAGCCCAGCCCGGTCAATGCGTGCATAGGCCGCCAGACTGCTCAACAATCCAATGTTTGCGCCTTCCGGTGTCTCAATGGGGCAGATGCGCCCGTAGTGCGATGCGTGAACGTCGCGCACGTCGAAACCCGCCCGCTCCCGGGTCAGGCCGCCCCGACCCAACGCCGACAGTCGGCGCTTGTGCGTCAGTTCGGCCAACGGGTTGGTTTGGTCCATAAACTGGGACAGCTTGTCCCCGCCGAAAAACTCGCGAATGGCGCCCGTAACGGGACGCACGTTGACCAACTTGGCTGGCACCGCGTCTTCCGGCTTTTCCAGCCGTCCCACCCGGTCCTGGAACATCCGGTGCATTCGCAGCAGGCCAATACGAACCTGGTCGCGCATGAGTTCACCGGCCACGCGCACGCGGCGGTTCCCCAGGTGGTCAATGTTGTCGCGAGGCTCCAGGTTTTCGGTGTGATGCTTGATGAGTTCCCGCAACGTGTCGATGATGTCGTTCAAATCCAACACCCGGCGCTCCGGCAACTCGATACCAGGCAAGTTGAACCTCACCCGGTGCATATTACCGTTGGGTCCGGTATTCACCTCGGTAACGACACCCACAATGCGAGAGGCGCGGGCGCGGATCGGGGTCAATTCCCACGACTGCAACGGCCCTTGCGTCGCCCGTTCAGCGTAGATAAGTTGGCCGGCCTCAACGATGCTGTGCTCAGCACGGAACCGGTTTTTCATAATCGTGATTTCGCCGCAGGTTATGGCATCATCAGAAACAACGCCCGCCAGCAGCGGGATAACGGAGATGGCAACCGGATCACCCAACGTGTCGGTGACCTGAACCTGCACCTTGACCGCCAGAGATTCCTCGGACGATCCCTCGGCTTGCGACAACAGCGTCGCCGAGTTGGCAGCGTCCAAAGACCACAGATTGACCGTCCGCTCGTCATCACCGGCAGCAAACAGCTCGACCGGTTCGATGCGGCGATCCGCCCGCCGGGTCAGGTACCCAAAGTTGATGAGTGCGTCCAGATCCCGGTCCGACAGGATGCGGTGCTCGTGGCCGGACGCCGCAAAAATCTCGGTGGCCGTGGTTCCGTCGCCGGACTTTGCGTGCTGCTCCCGCACGAATTCCAACACCAGTTTCTGGGCATCGGTCAGAATCTGCGACTCGGAACGACCCAGCCGCTGGTCAACCTTGATGCGACCAACCTCACCCAGGTCGAACCGCCGTCCATCGAAGAAGTGGTTCATTATGAACGTGCAAGCGCCATCCACCTGGACGGCCGGTTCACCGGGCCGCAGCCACTTGTAGAGGTTGCGCTGCGCCAGGCCGATGCGATACGACTGTTCCTGCACAAACTCGCGGTCTGGGTGAATCCGATCCCACAAGGACCGCAGTTCCTCTTCCTTGGGGTTGTAATCCCGGTCCTCAGCCGGCTGGATCCCGGCGACAAACGGCCGGCATTCACCCGGGTCCAGGTCGGCAAACAGTGCCCGCATCTCTTCAGCGCTCACCACTCCCAGCGCGTGCAGGAAGTTTGACACGCTCATGCGGCGCTTGCGGTCTACGCTAACGCTGATCGCCTCCGGCTGGTTGCGCCGGCGGGCGTAGTAGTGGGTCCAGGTGGACAGCTCGATGCGAGCGCCCCGGCTGGCCGAGATACGTCCCTTGTAGTACCAATTCTCGATCTTCCCGCATTCCGGACACGGCGGGTCTTGCGAAGGTTCGCGCTCGTAATAAACGCTGGGCGCACGCTGGAGCTGACTCACCAGCACCCGCTCGGCTCCATTGATGATGAAAGTGCCGGTATCGGTCATCATCGGGACATCGCCGAAGAAAATGTCAGATTGTGTTACCTCACCGGTTTCCTGGTCCCGCAACTGCGCCTGCACATATAGCGGTTGCGAATAAGTGATTTCCCGTTCGCGGCACTCTTCAGGACTAAACTGGGGCGGGTCAAACCAATGATCCAGAAAGTACAGCTCGAACCGCTCGGCGCGACGCGACGCTTCGCCATTCGCAAACCGTCGGGTGATACCCGCCACGATGGGCGAGCAGTCTTTAAACGTCTCGGCAAGCCCTTTGGTCTTGAACCAGTCAAAAGATTCCAGTTGGCTGCGGATCAGATTGGGAACTTCGAGGACATTGGCAATGCTCGACTCTGAATAAGTCTTCACATCGCGGGCGGTTAAGCCGCGGTCATTGCGGCCCTGGCGTTTTCGGGTCAATACCATAAATACAACACTCCTAACACGGTTCAGGGTTGGGGTGTAAACAACACGAAAGCCCGCCCCTCCGCTCGCTACACAAAGACACGAAAACCCGGCCAGCCGAGAACAGCAAGCCGAGAAAGTGAGTTAATCAGAGACGAGGGTGCAGACGATAATTCTGGTCAATAGCAATTAGCTGCGAAAATAACATTGATAGTGTTTCTATCATACCCGCCCCAAGTACTTTTGTCAACTTCGCCGTTGGCCTCACGCGTACCCGCTTTTCATTGCGAGCGCAGCGTGGCAATCCCGTCGCCGTAGCAACCGCGGTTCGTCGACGTGTGTTCAGCCTTATCGAGATTGCCACGTCCCTCGACGAGCTCGGGATGAGCGGGCACCCCTCGCAATGACAGATTAAAGCGGGCACGCGTGAGGCAACGGTTGCTCCGCCGACGCTTATCAATGTATCCGCCCAAAAGCGAGTTTCCCCTCACCCTGAGCCCTTCGAAGGGCCGCCGGCCCATGCAACCTCAACCTCGTCCGCGCCTCATCACCCAGATGAGTGCCGACCACCGAAAGCACCTGGTATCTGCCATCCCCCGCTTTGCGAGCCGGGATTCCACCGCCGAGCCTAACCGCCTCCGCCCCGTACTACCAGGCTGGGTTTGGTCATCTCTTCCGGATTCAGCAATGCGTCCAGCTCTGCCTCGGTCAGGGAAGTGTCGAGCCGAGCCACATCGCGAATAGTCTGGCCGGTTTCCGCCGCTTTCTTGGCAATCCCAGCCGCCGCGTCGTACCCGATTGACGGAGCCAGCGCCGTGCCCAGCATCAAGCCCCTCTCAACCATTGTCGGGCCAGTGTCGGTTGCTGTGATGCCCGCCACGCACTGGTCGGCGAAGTTGCGCGCCGACGCCGCCAGCAACGCCACTGATTGCAGCAGGTTGTACGCCGCCACCGGCATCATCGTGTTCAACTCAAAGTAGCCGCCCGCCCCCGCCAGGGCAACGGTGGCATCGTTCCCCACCACATGGGCCGCCACCTGTATCACCGACTCGGCAATCACCGGGTTCACCTTGCCCGGCATGATGCTGCTGCCCGGTTGAACTTCGGGCAGGTTTATCTCGCCCAGGCCGGCCCTGGGCCCGCAGCCCAGAAACCGAATGTCGTTGGCGATTTTATGCAGGCTTATGGCCACCGTCTTCAGTTGACCGCTGGCTTCCACAATGCCGTCCAGCGAAGCCTGCGCCTGGAAGTGGTTGCCGGTTTCCCTGATGTCCACACCAGTCATCTCACTCAGACGGGCGCAGGTACGGGCCGAGAACTCCGGGTGCGTATTGACGCCGGTTCCAACCGCGGTCCCACCTAGAGCCACCTCCGCCAGCGCATCCTGGGCACGCTTCACTCGGGTGATGCTATAGCTGGCCTGGCCGGCGTACCCGCTGAATTCCTGACCCAGTCGCACCGGAGTCGCATCCTGCAGGTGGGTCCGTCCGGTTTTCACGATCGGCCAGAACTCGTCGGATTTGGCTTGCAACGCCACCCGCAACCGTTCCAGAGCCGGCAACAGATCTTCCTTGAAACCCAAAAGCGCCGCCAGATGAATAGCCGTCGGTACGACGTCGTTGGATGACTGCCCCAGATTCACATTGTCGTTGGGATGCACCAAACGCGACCCCAGGTCGCCTCCCATGATCTGCGAAGCTCGGTTCGCTATCACCTCATTCGCGTTGGTATTGGTGGAAGTGCCGGACCCGGTCTGAAAAATATCCAGCACGAAATGGTCGTCGTGTTTGCCGTCGATCACTTCCTGCGCCGCCGCCACAATGGCATCGCCAATCGCCCTGTCCATGATGCCCATGTCCATGTACGTCTGCGCCGCCGCCATCTTGATCAGACCCAGCGCCCTGATGAATTGCCGGGGGAATCGCAGGTCGCTGATGGGGAAATTGAGCACGGCTCGCATCGTTGATGCGCCGTAGAGCGCATCAGCCGGAACCTGCATTTCGCCCATGGAATCACGTTCGATTCGCGTGCTGTTGGTGGTCATTTTTTCGCTGTCCTTCTTTGTTTCAGATTCCACGACCGTGGATGGTCGTGAGGCCTCGGCTATTCGTGGAGCCGGGATTACCGGAGCGCATTGCGTTTCAATTTTATCACCGGGTTGTCCCCTAAAAAACGTGCCCTCCGCCTTTTCCGCTGCTCTCCCGCCGTTACTTGCCTTCCCTGATGAATTCAGCCACCCGCTCGGCAATCATAATGGTCGTAGCGTTGGTATTAGCGCGAATCACATCCGGCATCACCGAAGCATCCACAACCCGCAGGTTTTCCATGCCGTAGACCCGGCAATACTGGTCAACCACCGCATCCAGGTCTGAACCAGGGCCCATTTTGCAGGTGCCCGACGAGTGGTGTTGCGTGTACGCGTTGCGTAGCAGCCACTGATCCAGCGCCGCTTCCGAAGCCAAATCTTGGTCGGTGGGGGACAACCGCTCGGCCACAAACTCCCGGAACCCGGGCTGCTCTGCGATTTCCAGACCAAGCCGCACCGCCGCCCGCAACCGCTGCCGGTCAACCGGGTCAGACAGGTAGTCGTAGAATAATTCGGGCTGCACGTGCGGGTCGTCGGATGCCAGGCGCAAGCGGCCGGCGGTCGTGGCGTTTTGCAGCGCCGCGCTAAACCCAAAGTGGAAATCGTCCGAATCAATCTGAACGCTGGCCGGCCGGTGCTCGCTGGTCATCAGAATGGGCGCCAGCTGAATATCGCCCCTTGTGCCCGTCCCCGGCGGACTGAAACGCAGTCCCACCTGGATGCTTGGCGCTTCGAGATCAGGCGGATCGCCAACGCCCCGAAACAGGCTGAACACCGCCGGATGGTCTCGCAGGTTTTCGCCGACGCCCGGAGATTCGTGAACCAACGGTATCCCCATCTCCCGCAAATGGTCGGCCGGGCCCACTCCGGAAAGCATCAGGATTTGCGGAGATGCTATCGCACCGCCGCTGAGGATAATCTGGTCACCGAATATCGTGAAACTTTCTCCGTTGCTTTCCGCTTCCACACCGATCGCTTTCTTGCCCTCAAACAGAATGCGCCGCACCACCACGCTACCTCGCACCGTCAGATTAAGGCGGTGACGCGACATCGATAGGTAGGTTAGCGATGTGCTCATCCGCACTCCGTCGATGTTATTCAGCGGACGCGCTGCCACGCCGTTGGAATCCGGGTGATTCTGGTCCGGGTCTTCCGGAAATCCCAACTCTCGGCACGAATCGTAAAACGCCTCTGCCACCGGCAGCCATTCCTCTCGCTTGTAACGCCGCACCGGTATGGGGCCGCTGTTGCCGTGAAAATCGTCCCCTCCAAAATCCAGGTCGTTTTCCAGCCGGCGGAAGTAGGGCAACACCTTGGTAAACGACCACTCGTCGTTGCCCCAAATCGCCCAGTTGTCGTAGTCCTCCGGCACTCCCCTGAACAATACCTGCCCGTTGATGCTGCTGGAACCGCCCATCGCCTTGCCCCTTGGAATGATGATCGGCTCCTCCTGCTGGGGCGTTCCTTCGCTGTGTATCCCCAGCTGTGCGGGCCGTAAGCGGAGCGCCACACGTTGTTGCCGTTTTTGAGATCAATGGGGAGTTGCTCGAAATCCGGATAATCCGGGCCGGCTTCCAGCAGTAGCACGGAAACGTCGGCATCCTCGGTCAGCCGGGACGCCAGCGTGCATCCGGCGGAACCGCCGCCAACGATGATGTAATCGTAATTCACCCTCTCATCTCCTTAAGAACGCCCGCTTCGAAACTGCCCGCTCGATTGGCGCTAGCCTGTGCGGACGGGTTCTCCCCGCCGGCCTTCACAGCTCGCAGCTATCCAGCAAACAATTGTAAAAGTCCACATCGTCAATGTCGTCCAGGGTTTCATCATGAATCTGCGCCAAGTGCCGCATGATTCTGGGCGTGTTCATTGGCACCAGCAATGCGGTGGCATTAATGCTGACGATGCCAATCATCGGGTGGGCCTGGAACCTGCCGAACGCTTGCGATTGCTGTTCGCAGCGCAGGCATCGCACCGTAATCTCCATGTCCCGCGCGTCGTAAATGAGGCGCACCAGCGGCGAGCCATTCAACCGCGTATCATAAACCAGGCCGTTGCCAAACTGGTCGGCGCCCACGTGTTCCACCTCCAGGCTGTTGGTCCAACCTTCTGTCGGAAATATCACGCGGTTGCTTTCTTTAGGCATATTGCCCACCTCGCATTGTCTGTTGGCGGAATCCCTCCTGATTTTACCGCATCAACGCCCAATACAACACCGTGGCATCGTCTAACGACAAACCAGCCGTCGCCAGCCGAAACCACCACCGTCAACACCTGCGTCGTTGCCTCCTGTAGTTGCCGTGCCGTCTGCAGTATGGCAACATTACCCGGACTAACCAGCAACCCACCAAGGAGTCCCCAGATGAGCCTCGATATTTTTGACGTTTCCGGCCAAAAAGTACTGCTGGTCGGCGCTGGCCGGGGTATCGGCAAAGGCATCGCGCTGGCCTTCGCGCAAGCCGGAGCCGACGTCGCCGTAACCGGTCTCACCTCCACCGGAGTCAATCAGGTGGCGGAAGAAATCCGCGCCATGGGCGGCACCTGCCTGCCTTTAACCGGCGATGCCACCAAAGCCGAACCCATGGATGAAATTGCCGCCAAAACCATCGCCGAATTCGGGCGGATTGACACTCTCATCAACTGCGTCGGCGACGCCATTCGCAAGCCGGTCGTCAAGTTGCCAGACAACGACCTGCCCGGAATGACCGAAGCGGAGTGGCACAGCATCGTTGACATCAACCTCACCGAGGCATTCCAGGGTTGTCGCGCAGTGGGCCCGCACCTGCTGGAACGCCGGGCCGGCTCCGTCATCAACATCAGCGGCTGGGCATCCTTCCGCGGCCGCCCCCTGTCCGCCGCCTACGATGCGTCCAAGGCCGGCGTGATGCGGTTCACGGAGTGCGTCGCGCAGGAATGGGCGCCCTACGGCGTCCGCTGCAACGCCATCGCGCCCGGCACCTTCCCCGACCCGGCGCAGATGACAGCCGAAACCTTCGCAGCGCGCGACGTCGCCGCCGGCGACACCGTCCCATTGGCCCGGGTGGGTCGCCTCATCGAGGTGGGATACCTGGCCGTTTACCTGGCCTCTCCCGCCGCAACCTACGTAACCGGCCAGACTTGGGCCATCGACGGCGGCGTTAGCATCAAACACCCGTAACCGACGCACCGTACACCTGACGCATCAACGCAACAACCGCATCCCAGCAACACCCACATCCCGGCCAATCACCCGTCCAGGGAGTTCAACCATGACGATGCAGTACGAATTGCTGGCGCATCGCATCCTCGAACGCGCGGCCGTCCAGTTCCCCAAAAAGCAGATCATCACCCGCGTGGACAACGGGACGCATCGCTACACCTACGCCGATCTGTTCGAGCGCACCGCCCGGTTGGGTAACGCGCTTCGCGAATTGGGCGTCGGATTCGGCGACCGCGTCGGCACCTTCGGCTGGAACACCTACCGGCACCTGGAGCCTACTTCGCCCCGCCCACCATCGGCGCCGTCGTTCACACCATCAACATCCGCCTGGCTGCGGACGACATGGTGTACATCATCAACCACGCCGGCGACAAAGTGTTGCTCATCGACCCCGACCTTGCGCCGCTGATCGAGTCCATCGCCAGTCGCCTCGAAACCGTGCAGCACTACATCATTCTCGGCGAACCGTCGGATGTTTCCGCCACGCTCCCCGGTGCCGTTTCCTACGAGTCCATGCTGGCCAGCGCTTCACCGGAATACAATCCCGCCGCCGTCGACGAATACGCCACCATGGGCCTATGCTACACCTCGGCAACCACCGGGTTGCCCAAGGCGGTCGCCTACTCCCACCGCGCCGTCTACCTGCATTCCCTCGCTTCGGCCACCGTCGACGTGCTGTCGTTATCGGAGCGCGACCGGGTGATGGCCATCGTGCCCATGTTTCACGCTAACTGCTGGGGCCTGCCCTACAGCTCCACCCTCGTCGGCGCCGACCAGATTTTCCCCGGTGTTCGGCCCGGCCCGCAGGAAATTTGCCAACTCGTCGAATCTGAGGGCGTAACCTTCAGTGCTGGCGTGCCCACTATCTGGATTGGCGTACTCGACTACCTGCAACGATCGGGCGTGGAGTATGACCTGTCATCGCTGCGCCAGATTATCAGCGGCGGTTCGGCCCTGCCCCTGGTCGTCCTTCAGGCCTACCGAGACCGGTTGGGCATCGAAATGATTCACGCCTACGGGATGACCGAGGCCGCACCCCTTATCTCGGTGAACCGCCGTCGCAGCTGGCTAGATTCGCTTTCCGCCGGCGAACGCCTCGACTTGTGCGGTCTGCAAGGCGTAATCGCTCCTGGCATCGAGATGAAGCTGGTTGATGACAACGGCGTCGAGGCGAACTGGGACGGCAACCAGCGCGGTGAACTCTGGTTCCGGGGCCCCTGGGTTGCCGATCAATACGTTGACGACCCGCGCAGTTCGGAAACCTTCGTGGACGGCTGGTACCACAGCGGCGACATCGCCTCCATCGACCCTGACGGTTACATTCAGATCGTCGATCGGGTCAAAGACATGGTGAAAAGCGGTGGCGAGTGGATATCGTCGGTAGACCTCGAGTCGGCAATCATGGCTCACCCCGACGTTCTGGAAGCAGCCGTCATCGCCGTCCCCCACCCCCAATGGCAGGAACGTCCCCTCGCCTGCGTCGTAGCCCGCGCTGATACCTGGCGCCACACTCACCCGCGACACCATACTGGAGTTCATCCAGCCCAAATTTGCCCGCTGGTGGTTGCCCGACTACGTGGTGTTCATCGATGAAATTCCCAAAACCAGCGTGGGCAAGTTCGATAAAAAAGTCCTGCGCGACCAATTTGAGGGACACGTCAGCAATGCCTGAACCGCCGGATTCGGCGCAATGATTATGGCGGCCAATTCGGGGGCAGCTATCTCCGCCACCGGCGTGCGCAAGGATTTCGGCGACCGCCGCGTCCTGCATAATCTGGATTTGCAAGTGGGCTGGGGCGAAATTGCCGCCCTGTTCGGCGCCAACGGCGCCGGCAAAACCACCCTTTTGCGCATCCTCGCCGGCCTCACCCGGCCTGATGACGGCCAACTCCACATCGGCAACCGCCGAGTCCACCGCGGCGGCAACGCTGCCGCCGTCTGATCGGTTTCGTCGGCCACGAATCCCTGTTGTACAACGACCTCACCTGCCGGGAAAACCTCGCCTTCTACGGACAGTTGTACGGCATCGCCAATATCAACCTTCGCATCCAGCAGGTATTGGAGCAGGTCGGCCTCTCCGACCGCCGCAACCGCAGAGTGCGGACCCTTTCTCACGGAATGCAAAAACGCCTCTCGGTGGCGCGTGCCATCCTCCACGAACCAACCGTCCTGCTGATGGACGAACCCGAGTCCGGCCTGGACCAGGCGTCCACGGAAACGCTGGGACGATTGCTCCGGGACTGGGCCGCCGCGGGCAAGTCGGTCCTGATGACTACCCACAGCGACCAGACCGGACTCGCCTGGGCCGACCGGGTGCTGGCGTTATCCGGTGGCCGTCTGGCCTACGACGCCGCCGCCGCTCAGACCACCGCCGCCGACCTCAAGGACGCCCTGCGAGCCCAGCGGCACGCTGCCTGACCCGTCGCTGCTCGCCGATCCCCACCCTGTCATGCGCTTGCTGCGGGCCACCCTGGCCATCGCCTGGAAAGACGTGCGCCTCGAACTGCGGTCGCGGGACGTGGTCATCTCCGCTCTGGTATTCGGGCTCATCGTGGTGGTGGTGTTCAACTTCGGCCTGAACCGTGCTCCCGGCAGCCTCGCCCCCGTCGCTCCCGGCCTGCTCTGGGTGGCCTACGCTTTCATCGGCGTGCTGGCGATGAACCGGGCGTTCGCCCGCGAGCTGGAACATGGCGGACTGGACGGACTGCTGGTTGCGCCCGTCAGCCGCGACGCCGTCTTTCTGGGCAAAACGCTGGGCAGCCTCATCTTTATGCTGGTAATTCAGTTGGTGTTGCTGCCGGTCTTTGCGGTAATGCTGGGCCTGCCGACTCTGTCCCCGGTACTGGGATTAATCATCCTCCTGGCCACACTGGGTTTCGCTACCGTCGGCACGTTTTTCTCAGCCATCGCCGCCCAAACCCGTTCACGGGAGATTCTACTCCCGGTGCTGTTTTTCCCAGTCGTGGTACCCGTCATCATCGGTGCCGTGGAAGCCTCCGCGCTGGCGTTGCAAGGCGGGCCGACCCTGGCAATATGGACCCGCTGGATACCGTTGCTGGTGGTATTCGACGCCCTCTTTTTGGTAATATGTTCGTGGATATTTGGTTTTGTTTTCGAGGGATAACTAACTTTGGCATTGACAGCCAACCGTCGAGATAGCGGCCGGCCGGGACGTGCCGCGGCTCGAAGTATTTGGCCCTGGCTGCTGTTGCTAACCGCCGTCCTGGTGCTGGTGGATGGTTACCTGATATTCATGGTGGCTCCTACCGATCTGGTGCTGGGTCACATCCAGCGCATCTTTTACATTCACGTCCCGATATCCCTCCTTTCCTTCATCGGATTCTTCGTCTGCGCCGTCGCGGGCATCGGCTACCTGATCCGCCGCACCGACCGCTGGGATCGCCTGGCCCACTCCGCCGCCGAAGTTGGCGTGGTGTTCGTGACGCTGGCCCTCGTTACCGGAGTCATCTGGGCCCGGCCCGTCTGGGGCGTCTGGTGGACGTGGGAGCCGCGCCTCACCACCACCCTGATCCTGTGGCTGATTTACGTGGCGTACCTGATGATTCGACACTACGCGCCAACGCCGCAGCAGGGCCGCTCCTGGGCCGCCGTGGTCGGCATCATCGGCTTCGTCGACGTGCCCATCGTGTACTACTCCGTGCAGTGGTGGCGATCGATCCATCCGGTGCAGGTCATCGGCCCGGAGTCGGCGGACGATGCGCTGGAGCCAATCATGGCCCGCATCCTCATCTTTTCCTTCGTCGCCATACTGGCCCTGTTCGTTTACCTGGTGATGGAGCGTATGGCGTTGCGCCAGGCGGAAGACCGGCTGTCCGAACTCCGCCTGCAAAACTCCGACCTGCAATTCGACGATCCCGTCGTAACCACAGGCAATCTCATTCCGATCAATACGCCGGGAGACACCACCTGATATGGGCGACGCACCTCAAAACCTCCCCTTCCTGTTCGCCGCATTCGCAGTGGTGTGGTTAGTGTTCTTCGCCTACGCAGCTTATGTGTCCTGGAAGCGGCAGGCCATCCAACGAGACCTGGTAGACTTCAGCGAAGAGCTGCGCGGCGCTCCGCGAAACACATCCGGTAGCGGCAACTCGTAACGGTCCCAAGTCTCCATGACACTGTGTTAACCCAGGCATATAATTAACCTGCCAAAATCATCAACGGGAAAGCCAGGCCGATTATCCGGCCCCAACCAGGCAATAATCACGATGCAAGCCGACGATCGTCTACCACCCACATCTGATACCGTCGCCCTGTTGCAGGATGACGACTCCGAAGCGCTATCGGGATGGCGTAGTCATCGCGTGCGGCTCGCGATCCTGGCCGGCGTTGTTGCGCTGGCCGTAATCTACATGGTGTTCGCCGCATTCCCTGGAAATGCACTGTTCTTCGTAACCGTCAGTGAATTTCTGGACGATACGCAGCTTCAGAACGGCCAGACCCTCCGCGTGTCCGGCGCCCTGGTCCCGGATACATTCCGGCGGGAAAGCAATTCGACCCAATCGCAGTTCACCATGGGCAACAAGGAACCCAATGCGCCCGGCGTGGCGTCAGGCTCCCCAGAGCTCCACGCCAGCTACGTCGGCGTCCTGCCCGATCTGTTCTTCAATCCCCACTCGGAGGTAATCCTGGAAGGCAGTTACGATGCCCAAAACCACGTCTTCGTAACCGACAACATCCTCGTAAAATGCCCCTCAAAGTACCAGTCCCTTCAGGCCGACAACCCCGACGCAGCCCCCGCCGACGGCTACGGCAACCTCACCTCCGGCGCTGGCTACAATGAAACGACCAGCGGAAACTGACCGTCAA